>MU223493.1:232142-247281 GCA_018584345.1 Thuja plicata
GCAAAGCGAAGAGGAAGGAAGGAAGAAACCAACCTGGAAACGCAGAAGGCGGAGGGCAGGTAGATTACCAGAAGAGCTCTGCAACAGCCCTGAATTGTCGAGCTTGTCAAGACCACCACCTCGGAGCTCTAGCACACATCTGAGAACAGTAGGCGTTAACCCTGATTACTGCAAATCTTTCTGTAACTGTTCTGCTAATTGCTTTGAAAATCGTTCAATTTCGCTCTTAGTGCTGAAAGATTTTAAACGCGGTAAGTGTGATAATGACAGGCAGGTCTTATTTATACCCATGGTAAAAAGGACAATCCTCCGCACTCTGGAACTTCCAAGTTAAGCAAAACATCCAGACTCCGGGCCCGGGGATTCCTTATGATGATGTTTCTAGGGACTAGGAACATCATCGCAAACAATCCCGGAGTCCAGAATCAAACTTCCCACCAAAAGGCAACCTCCAGGATCCAGGATCCCGGAGAGGAAAATGAACCAAGGAAATGACACACTCCGGGGAAGACAACCCCGGAGGAAGGAAGCAAAAAGGAAAAGAAAGACAAGGCAAAGCCACCACAAAAGCAAAACCCGAAAAGAAAAAAGAAAAAAAAAGGGGGGGACCCAACATTTTGCACACAAAATGTAGGGACGGGGATGCAGGGCATAACACTTCTGTCTGGCAAAAACCATAGCAAGACAGGCTCGTTCAATGAGTGAGTAATTTAGTTCATAGCCAACCAAAGTTCTGCTAATGTAATAAAAATCTCTTTCTCGTCCTTGTTCATCGTGTTGTGCAAGAAGAGCACCCAATGCAGTTTATGTGGCAAAAATGTATAAGAGAAATGGCTTCCCTAGGATGGGAGGCATTAAGATTGGTGGATGCAATAGATAATCTTTCTGTTGTTGGAACGAATACTCACATTTTTCATTCTAATGGAAAGTCACACCCTTATGTAGTAGATTTTGAAATGAATGGCATTTATCTATGAGTTGTGCAATAAATCAGCGGATAGATTGTAATTTGCCTTGTAGACTTCTTAGCTTCCTTAGCATGTTTGGCAGAGGCATCTCTAAAATGGCTTGCACCTTTGCAGGATCCACCTCAATACCTCATTGAGAGATGATATATCCTAGGATTTTTCCAGAAACAACTCCAAAAACACACTTTTTGGGGTTCAAGCGGAGCTTATACCCTTCCATTATGTCAAAGATTCTGGCTAGAATACTCAAATGATCTTTCCTAGTTGTAGATTTGCAGAGGAGGTCATCAACATAGTCTTCCATTAAGATGTGCATAAAGTCATGGAAAATTGTGGTCATTGCCAGTTGATAAGTTTCTCTGGTGTTCTTCAGGCCGAAGGGCATGACATTCCAGCAATAGGTTCCCCAAGGACAAGTGAAAGTTGTCTTAGCTTGGTCCTTGGGAGCAATCCAAATTTGGTTGTAACCAGAGAAGTCGTCCATCAAGGACAGCATCTCGTAGCCTATAGTCATGTCGACAATCATGTCAATGTTGGGTAGAGGAAAATTATATTTAGGGCATGCCTTATTTAAATCACATAAATCAGTGCATATCCATATGCCCCCAGTGTGCTTGCTAATAGGAACCAGATTGGAGATCCATTCTACATAATCAATAGGTCTGATAAATCCTACATCCAATAACTTCTTCAATTTTGCTTTTACTAGTAGAGCTATTTGGGGATGCATTTTTCTTAGCTTCTATTTTATTGTCTTCACACCTGGATTCAGAGGGAGGTGGTGGAGAACTAACTTAGGATCTAGGCCAGGCATGTCAGCATATAACTAAGAAAAATTGATCTAGCACTCAAGGAAGAATCTGATAAACTCATCTTTCTCTTCTGGTGAGAGTGATGCTACAAAATGTATGATCTTGGGGTTGTTTGGTGTTCCCAAGTTAATCTACTCAGTCATTTCAATGAGTAATGTCGACTTCTCCTTTGGAGGGGTAATGTCCAGTCTTCCATCTTCGGGCGCCTTAGAGAGGTTTTCACCCTCAGATACGTCCTTTGTTTTTACTTTTTCATGGTCAACTGGCGCCTTTCAGTTTTCACCAGAGGACCTATTCTTTTTATTTTTTTCTATTTTGATTTTGTCTTTTTTAATTTTGCGACTGGAAGACAGAGTTGACTCCCCAAGATATGCAGTAGCAACAAGTTCAATGGAGAATCCTCTTTTGTGGTTTCCATATGGTATGCCCTCTCGGAGCTCAAAGAATTATGTTATCACTTTGTCATTATCGAAGCAATCCAAGCTCGGTGGTCCTTGCTTGTCCCAATCAACAAGCTCAGGGTAGACTAGGGAAATGTCATTGTTAGTGGCATAGATGTGTTCAGGGTCTGAGGTAATGGCAAAGATGTAGATATCAGTGTCTTCAGAGTTAGAGAGTTCATGCATTGAAGGTTTAGGACTGGGATCCCAGAAAATTCTAGACCAGGGATCAGGATTGGTTGTGGGAGGAGTGAGGATTCTGTTAACATGTTTGTCTACCATAGGAAGGTCTGTAGGGTCAGGGAAGAAACAGTCAAGCTCATAAGGACTGGAAGTATAGGTGTTCCATTCCCATTCATTTTAATTAGTATTGTATTTAGAAGGGGGATCCTCAGATGCCTTTTCATCGTTTGAAACCTCTACGTTGTCACATGAGGCCATTTTGGCATTCGAAGAGCCAATTCGTAATAGTTTGAATCCAATTCCCAAATGAAGGGGGTGGCCTTTTGCATTGATTGGTTCAACAATTCCTTGTTTTTGTACTTCGAGGCCACTATGGCCATTATATCCTTTTTTTTGCATGAGTGTGAACCCGAGCCCGTATCTTTCAACGGGAATCTCAGTGGGCTCCTGTTCTTGTTTCTTTTGATCTTGAAAAATCCAGCTAGATGCATTGTCATAAACATGCTCTTCGTGCAAACCTCCCCACAGGGTGAATATAGGTGAAGGTATAACCTTCATGGTATTCTTGGGTGGTTGTGCTTGCAATAACTTTTATTTTCCATAAGACTTTGGGGAGAGAGGAAGCTTCCCAATATGAAAATCTTATGCCATGGTATACTCTCCACACCCTTTATCTATAATCTTCAGCTTTCCTTTGATCATTTTTTCAAGGGTGGCTGCATCATATTTTGTGGAATTGGATAAAGTGGCTTCGCTGTTGGTAGGCACCTATTGTGCAGGCCCTTCTCTCAGATTGGCACAAAATTGGAAAGGGTTAGGATCACCTGGGACGGTGATTTCCACTCCCTCAGGAAATAATTTTAGACATTGATGGTACGTTGAGGGAACTACCTTCATGGCATGGATCCATGGGCATCCTAAGATCATTTTATAGGGCAAATCAAGATCCAGGACTTGCAGTAATGTGTTTTCAATAACCGGGCAAGTTCTGATGGGAAGGCTGATGACTCCCTTGGAGGGAAATTCAACATCATCATAGGCCTTTATTGTGATTCTCCTGGAAGGATCAATGTCACTCTCATTGTAACCAAGATCAAGAATGACCTTCAAAGTTTAGATTTTAAGTCCTACTCCACCATCTATCATGACTCGTCAGACTTTGGCGTTATGGACAAAAAATTCTAGATGGAGAGGGTCATTGTGGCCAAGCTGGTCATGTGTAACATCATCTTTGGAAAATGTGACATGCTGGGATGCAGAGAAGTGCCCCATCATGGCCTGAAAATAGTTAGTGTCAATGTCGGTTGGAACAGTCGACTCTTTCAAGGCTTTGTCAAGGACTTCCTTGTGTTGAGGGGATGTGCGTAGCAAATCAAGGATTGATATTAAGGCAACGGTTTTACCCAACTGGTCAACAAGGTTGTAATCTAAAGATACCTTGGGTTTGGATGGTGTGCCAGGCACGGTAATCTTGGTACGACAGGTAGCAACTATGCGTCAAGGGTTACTATCTTTATCCCAGAAGGTCAGAGTGGATACACGTGAATCAGCCTCAGAGAAATAGTTGATGGTATAGTCATGGCCGGTCTAGGTATAATTAACATTGTTCTTGGAATTTGAATTTGATGTAGACACATTTCCTTTGTCATGATCAACCAAGTGGTTTGTGAAGATAGTATGGTCAGTGTTGGAAGATCCTGCCGTGGGTTCAACTTCAATCACACCTTCATCAATAAGGTCTTGGACTTTGTGTTT
Organism: Thuja plicata; assembly: GCA_018584345.1. Lineage (NCBI taxonomy): Eukaryota > Viridiplantae > Streptophyta > Pinopsida > Cupressales > Cupressaceae > Thuja > Thuja plicata. The sequence goes on from MU223493.1 coordinate 236,301, forward strand.
TAATTGGAAGCAGGAATTGGTTCTGTGTCCTTTTGTTCAATGATAATCACAGTATTTGTTGTCATCCCACTAAGGGGGTTTCACTACTGGAGGATCATGGATCTTGGGTAATTGAATGTAATTATTTTTCAATAACTATTGTAGAACCAAGTGGAGCGGTTCGCCAAATGGCATGAACTATCTTTGTGGTCCATCTCTATTCCGTGGCGGTCAGCACTGCCAATTTTGTTGTGCATTATCATTCATTTGTGCTTGAGCTTGTGTTGGAGCTGGCACTGGAGGTGGTGCTTGAGTCATTGTCTGTGTATTAGTAGCAGTGGGTCCTTTGAGACTCACTTTATATTGTGTCGCATTAACTGTCTGTGTGTCAACAACGCCGTCATTGGTGAGATTTTTATTCTGAGACCAAAATTTCAGCTTGTCACTGGAAGTGCTTTCGGTTTGATTTTCCTTATTAATCTTTAATACTCCCTTTTCAATAAGAGCATCTTCAATGTTGATTCCATTTTTCATGAGATTTTGAATTGTACTTGGTCATTTAATCTTGAGCTCATACATCATCTCAGGTACCAGATTTTGGATAAATAATAGAATTTTTTGTTCTTCTGGCACATCAAAAGGACATTGGCTTACCAAATTCCTCCATTGCAGTAGGAAGGTCATGAAGGATTCTCCAACCTTTTGTTTGGTCGTGCATAGGTCAGTCAGCATAACCTCACTTGATACATTGAACACAAAATGAGAGATAAATTTGTTGGCTAGTTCTTTCCAAGATCTAATATTGCCAGGTAGTTTAGAGTACCACTGCATTGCTTGACCCCCAAGGCTTTGAGGGAAGATTCACATGAGATACATGTTGTCATGATTAACCTCGATGTAAGACATATATAATTCTTGAATGTGATCGATTGGATTGTCTTTCCCTTTGTATTTCTCAAACTTGGGTACATCAAAATTCCTGGGGAAAGGAGGCATGTAAATGCTTGGATCAAATGGATTAGGACACAGGTCTCATTCTGTATAGAGTGTCTTTGTGTCCTTGAATTGTATATCATTCAGTTGCTTTTGCAAGTGTTGGATTTGTTGAATCATTTCTTCATTCTGCGAAGGCTTCATCGACCTTTTATGTTTATTAGAACGATGTGTCCATCTAGAAGTCCTTGAACATCGACTGTATTTTGAGGCCCAATCTGAGTCTAATAATTCAAATGATATATCATGGACTGATGCCACATGTTGTCAGGAATATTGTTGGTGATCTTCCACATGTTGTTGATTTATTGGTGGAGGATTGTATTGCTGACCTTGTGTCGTATAATACGGTTGGGAAACTTGTTGTTGATATCGGGGTGCATATTGTTGTTGTTGGATTTGCGCCCCATGTTGTTGTTGTTGTGACACATTTTGTTATTGTGTGACATGTGGTTGTTGCTACTGACCATATGGTTGCTAAACATGTTTTGCTTGTTGTTGAACATGTTGTTGTCTTTGTTGTTGAGCATATTGTTGTTGTAAAGCATGTTGTTGTTGATGTATATATTGTTGTTGCAAAGCACATTGCTGTTGTTGTACATATTGTTGTTGGAGAAAATGTTGCTGCTGCTGGACATATTGTTGGGTATGTTGTTATTGTTGTGGGTGCACTTGTTGCACCTTTGAACCTTGCACATGTTGTACAGTAGGATGAGATTCTTGACCCATCGGCATTGTCGATTGTTGCATGTTATTATTTTGTTGAAATCCAAGTGGTCCAAGTATGCCATCAAGATTTGTAGTCTTACACTTTTCTAGTTGTCCTTGAGACATCATGTTAACTTGGGCTACAAATTAGGGTTTCACTACATCCGTAGGTGCTACTTGTTGAGCCACTTGGGCTTGGTGCACTTTTTGTGCTGGTTGTGTCACCTTAGGTGGAATTGGTGTAATATCCACAAGGCTCTTTTTCTTTTGATCTTGCAATGGGTTTGGTATAGTCACTGTAGTCATTTTAGATACATCAAAAGTGGGTACCCATGGTTATTCATTAAATGGTCCTTGGGATGTTGTCGCATTTGAGGTGCTTCCAAGAAATGTTGTATGTTCTACCAAAGGAGGACCATTTGGTTGTGTTTCCTCAAAAGGGGTACATCTGGCATGCCCCAAGGAAATGTGAATGTCTCATTTGATCCTTTTGGTAAGCGATTCTTTAAATCAATCATCCATGTTCTTTTAGGACCTTTTTTAGGGATTTGTGTGGCATTCATCATCTCGAGAGGAGGGAGTGCTTCTTCTTCAAACAAAGGATTATCCAATGGTATATATTTTTCCCTTGGAGGAATATCGACAGTTAAATCATTTCACTATCATTTTTGTGTTAGCTGCATAGTTGACTCATCGAATGGTTTTTCTCACTTTTATCTATCCCACACCATTAGCGCTTGGTTCTCTTCCAAAGTAGATGGTGGGGGAGTTCTCTTGTTCTTAATGGACAATGTGAGTCACCAGAATCTGAAGAGGGACTTGAGGCATTGCCTTAAGCCTAATTATCTGGTGGTGGTGGTGGTTGATAAGATCCACAATCCATGTTTGGTATAGGTTTTTGTTGCAAATGATTAGGTTGGATTTGATTTATTTTAGAAAATCGGTTTCATTCCTCCTTAGGTGTGGGAGGGACACTACCTTGGCCAGGTGGCATAGGTACAAAGATTGGGTCAAATTTTGGGGGAGGTCCCCACTGAATAGTGCCAAAGTTTGGGGAAGCATTGGATGGATACCCCATGTTGCATAGGTCATTTCTTGAAGTAGGCGCTTGAGGGAATGTGACATGTCTTGGGTCATTAAGGGTTTGATGCACTCCTTCCAATTGTTGCATGTTGACTAGGTCAGTTTGATCATGATAACCAATACCTTGTCTTGGATCAAAGGGTAATTGTGATTCTGGTTGTTGTGTAAACATTGGTAAAGGAGGATCTTGTTGCCCCTTGGATGCTTGAGACCTTGTAAAAATTGGCATGATTTCTATATGCAAAATGCAAGATTTTTTTGGAATTTTTGAAATTTTGGGAATGCAAGTTTGAAATGCAACTTTGGGAAAATGACAGAAACTTATGCAAATGCAGTGCAAGTTAAGGTTTATGCAACTATGTTTTTGGATTTTTGGACTTTAAAAATTAATCTTTGAAAGGAAACAAATCTAGGAGCATAACCTTATGAAGTTGAATAAGGATCTTGACTTGGAGGGTAGGATTTTTGGAATAAAGGACAAGTTTGATAAAAAAAGGCTTAGGTCAAATCCATCATGACAAGGTGGAATGAGACCAAATTGATAAAGGGGTTTTAAATTTGGCAAAAGGGGGATCAAGTCAAGATCCTATTTTCAACATCATAAAGAGAGGTTCCATGATCTGGATACTTCCTAGGATTTTTTGCAAAGTGTTTAAGGAGGATCTAGGAATGTGCTATGTATGCAATAAAGCTATGTTTATGACTTATGCAAAAGGGACTATAATGAGGATTGAAAATGAGATCTATAATGCAAGGGGTTTTTGATATGCAAAATGCAAGGATATTTAGGTCATGAATATGTAATATGAAGGTTATCAAGCGTGCCCAAGGGCTCCAAGTGAAAGGTTCAAAGTTCCATATGTTTACTCAAAAGACAAGGTATTGTGACCCATTTGATTGTTTGAAATATTGATTTGGAATGAATTGTTCTTTAAGGAGAGCATTTTTAAGATGTTATCATTTTGATTAAGGTTTGAACACCCACACAAGACACATCATTCAGAATGGCTGTTGTAAAATGAACAAACACACCACTTCAGAAGGCTGACAAGGACAATATCTGTTGAATCCCCACTTGAACCAAAGTTCAGCCATGCTTACTAATAGAAGACAACCTAGAAGCTTGGAGGTACAGGCTCTTCCTTACATGTGCACTCACTTCTTAGGCACTCCAAGCTTCAACTCCCAAGGGACATCACTTCCCAAGGGATTGTTGTCTCGACTAATAGCTGCAAAAGTGTGGGGTTTCTTAGTTGGTCTCTGACCTTTCGCGCCAATAGATAGAAGGTTTTTTGATACTAAAACATGGTATTTAATAAGGGCATCCATTTGGGTGATTATACATGCGGCATATTAGCTCCGTTATGGAGGCCTCCCAACCTATGAAATTTACGTTCAGTAGGTTTTAACACACCACAAGGGTACTGAGGGAGATCTTATTCCTGGTATAATGCATTCAACACCCGTCCATTGAGAGATTAATCACAATGGCATATTTTTATCCCATTTAGATGGGCTTGGCTTTAGCCTGTCACCGGTTGGGCATCCACTCTCACTGGCTCTACTAAAGCACTTGGGAGGTAGCCACTCTATAGGAATGATATGAGTTTCTCTTGCACCCAAGATCCATGAAGGTGAGGGGAGAGGATACGCTCATTTCATTCTTAGGTTTTTACAATCTAGAAAACACATTAGACACATGACAGAAAAAGGTTCATTTCAAGCACCAAAGTGAAGTGTTTTCTAACTACAAAAAGCAAACACAACAGTTTGGGAAAACAAAATGTCCTGCATTTGAAACCATTAGTACTTTTAAGATTTATCCTTCATCCCACGATTTTCATAATGCTGCACAAACTCATCAGTAACACCAAAATCAAGTAATCTAAGTGTAGAAGCAGGTATAGAGATGCAAAAACCTAAAAATAGCATTCAAAAACATCATTCTTACCGCCTACGCAAGAATAGTGACCACCTGTCCATCTTCAGAGAAACCACCTATGCAAGAATAGGCTCCCACCTGCGCAGCTTCTGACCACCTACACAAGAACAGTGACCACCTGCGCAGCAACTGATCAAAAGTCTAAAAATGGCCCAAAAACTTGCAAAAATAGAGCTTTTCAACATATAATCATGCAATAACATCAAAAGAACAGCTAGGGTTCATTAACCATGATATTTAAGTTGATTTGTAAATATTTTGAAATGAGATTGAAACCCTAACTAGCTTGCATGTGCATAGAAATAGCTTAGGAACACTTTGAAAACCAAAACTGCACTTGATCCTAAACTATGCTAGAGTTCATTTTAAGTCCAAAAATCAGGTTTGCATGTTCATTTTAAGTCCATTAACAACTTGAATAACTTGACTTTGCATGAAACACTTCCTTTCCACACCTAGTTAGGCTAGTTTGAAAGTTGCTTAAGGTTTGAATAAGTTTGATAGCATGCAACCCTAGACTAGATTAGATTCATTTTACGAGCCCAAATGTAAATGTTCATGTTCATTTTAAGCCTTCAAAATGAAAAATGTGAAGTTCATTTTCCATATTAGGGTTCATTTACCACACTTAGGGTTCATTGTGATAGATTAGGGTTCATTTTAATCATGAAAACATAAAAAAGTAGAGGAGGAAGCCCTAAATGCAGAATGGCTTCTTAAACCCTCGAAGAACAACCCTAAACCCTAAAAGAGCCTCCCATCTGACCAACTACGTAGCTAAGAAGCCATCTGCACAGGTCTGGGTACCACCTACGTAGCTTCTATGACCACCTGCATAGGTACAGTTACCACCTGTGCAGCTTCTATGACCACCTGTGCAGCTCTCTTCCAACACCTGAAAAGGACACAAAAACACAAGAAAGTTAATCGGTAAGGTTTTTCACGTCAGGTTCACCAAATGTATGACTAGAAAAAGACCTATTTAGCATATCTAGGGGACCACAAACCCTAAATAACATGCTAACCTATCTAATCTACCATGAAAGCCATCTAAAACAAGGATTCATAAACATAAAGCATAAAACTCTAAGAACCCCCTTTAGATGAAGCTCCCATGTCCTTCTTTCTTCTCATAATCAGATTAATGTTTTCTCTTTGACAATAACAAGATTGCACAAAGACTCTTGAAAGCATAGAATTTGCAAATGAGAATACTAGAAGATAGTGGTCTAACCTTGAATGAGAGAAATGTCCTCAATTTATAGAAAATGAGACACATTTAGGTGAGATTGCATAAAATCAATGCACCAACCAAGATTTTGGTTGGTAGGATGTTTGGAAGCATTAAATGGGGGAGAGATATTGAGGAGATATTACAAATATTTGAGAATATTTGTGAAGCACCTTAATAGGGATGAGAATCCTTATTTAAGGGATATGATATGTAGGTGAGATTATGAATCATCAATCAAATCAATAATCCAATATTCTCAAATATTCCTCAAAATCAAATTAGATTTATGAAATTTTAAAAATATCATAAATTAAAATTAGCTAATTAATTAATAGAAATTAATTAATTATTGGAGACTTAGGGAAATAGGGAATAAATATACTTTATTTATTTATTCAATTAGGACTTAGGATAAACTATGGGTTATTCATCCAAAGGAGGAAATTAGTAGAGAATAGGTCAAATTGAAGGTGTTGATGTCAAATTGGAAGGATTTTGATAATATTGATAAGGATTAGGGTTAATTCTAAGGGTTTCAAAATAGTTTAGGAAATTACAAGGCATCGATGAACTTTGACAATGCGCCCAGATAATGATGATTGGAAATGATTAAAAAGTGCCAATGAACTTTGATGGCGTTGTAAGATTGAAATGGGCAAACATTGATGATCTTTGACAATGTTCCTGAAATGATGATCAGAAATAGTATTGACAATAATGAACAACGCTATTGAATTGAAATTGATACATTGATAGTGATAACACCGATGATCTTGGACAGTGTTATCAAATGGTTTATTGAAAGGATATGAAGCATCGATGATCTTGGAAAATGCTCCTAAAATGATGATAATATTGATTGAATTGGAATTAGGGTTTGATTGATTGGTTTTAAATTGGGTTGATTAGGCATCGATGATCTTGGACAATGCCCCAGAATGGTCAGAAATGAGTCCAGACAATTCTGCAAATGATTAGGAATAGAATAGGAAGGGTTTGAACTGATTTAGGAAGGTTTGGAATGGTTTAGGATCAAGTAGGATTGGTTTAGGAAGGTTTGGGATGGTTTAGGATCGGTTTGGGATGGTTTAGGATCGGTTTAGGAAGGTTTTGAAATGATTTGGGAAATGATCAATTTGATAGCAAAGGTAGAATTGTTAGTAAATACTTGAACGATTTTGCAATATTCAATCATTGATGAAAGACACAATGTCACTATAGAATAAATATCAAATATGTGACATAGAGGAATAATTAGGTCACAAAACAACATTTTGATTGTAAAGCGAACAATGTTAAAACACGTAGACCAGTAGGCTCGAACCATTTTTAGGTGTCTACACCTTATAGCAATCTCATGGACTACAATTCAAAGTGGAAAACAATCCACAAATCCTGAATTGGATAATAGCATCTTCAACATGTTAGGTTTATTTCCATTAAAATACAAATGCAATGCATCAAATCTCTACCTCAATTATAGATTCCACTAATACCTCTTCGTACATTAATCATAAAATCTCACTTATACCTTCACAATTATAAATTGTTACATATCTTTATACAATTCATCAACCTTGAAAGAGTAAACAAGGTCAGCTTCACCCTTAACACTTAATTACAAAATATTTAATCAAATACAATGTAATAATCAATGTGATCCAATGTATGTTAGCCAAGAAAATATCAATGATCCAAATCTTCAACCTCAAACATGCTACAACTCCAATAATTATGCCTCGATCCTTCACAATACATTACACCATCATGTCGACCATGAACATGAAGAACATTAACTCACCAGCTGAAAATCACCAAATGCAATCACATCAATAAATGTGATCCAACAATATGAATAGAACACTATCTAGAAACCTCACCAAGCACCATGAAATCCCATAGTAACATCCACAACAAATCTATCTCATAATTCATTACCTTCTCTAAACTGACCACCAAGAACACTAACATGAACCTATGTTAATCTACAAAAATTTCTTGTGAGCATCCAAATCATGAACCAATCAAGCTAAGGACACACATTGATGTCCCAAACACCCCATAGGGTCCACATACCAAAATATTGCAATACTAAAGCTCACCAATCCAAAAACTGTCACACTGTCTCCATAGAACATCTCAGAATAGTTGTACCAACTCAAAAACCAATAACTCACTAAAGTCAACATGCGAACCTCTGTAAGTTGACATGAATCACCTGTAGACATCTCTGAATCCAATAATGTGTTCATAACATCTGATATTTAATACAGTAGCCATACCAAACCAAACATCTCACTGAACATCATAAGAGAAATGTCTCGAATAGTAGGAATATGTTGACATTAATGACAAAACATTAATATCATCACATATATGCATGATATTCCAATAATCTTCCAACAACCATAGTGCATTGCTGACAACATTGATGGAGAGATGGGATGAGGATACCTCCACATTTCATCTACCCACTAGAGAGATAATCATCACACTATATGTTTTTTATTGCATCATGAGACTATCAGTGCGAGGGAGGACTGTTAGACTTGCCACCTCTCGATCTGATGATGAGATTGTTGTTGATTACATGTATTATCTAGGCCACACATTTATGAGTGAGAAACCATATAAAATATTCCTAGAGGTGTTGATGTATGCAAAAGAGGATATTACCCTAGTCTGTAAGGTGATACTATGTACCATTGCATGTGTAGTGACCCCAGATCGTAGAGGGACCATATTCCAGGTGGAGTTGACACATATATTTTGAGATATGGAGCTACACTATACTATATATACATGGGGTAAGAGAATGCTATCACATTTGTATCATGATCTTGGGAATTTTATCGGTTACCACCAAAAGAGCCTAGCTACTTGCACTCTACTGCAAGTGTGTGCCTTTGAGAATATTAGTTATACTTGACCAGTTGGTTTCCCTATGAGCAGATAGGAGAGGATGAGAAACCAGTAGGAGAGGTCGAGGAGGCACCTATAGGAGGTGATCAGGGAGGATCTGAGGAGGACGAGGTAGATACCAATCTATTGAAGAGATGCCCATGAAGAGCTACATCAGAGAAACTGATACTGAGACCCATCCACGAGTGAGGAGAGAGTAGTATGCCCATGCTCCCAACACCTTCCTAGAGTGCAACACTACAGACCACAAATTTCATCGATCCAAAGTATCAGGATGGATATACGAGTATGAAATTTGATTACAATATGATATGTATCTATTAATATAGTATTCTTGGTATTGATATAATAAATTTCTTGCAGTTGGCACAATAGAATGGTGTGACTTTCTAAGTCATGTGGTGTGAGACATGACCCTAGTAGTGTGGATTCAATCATCTTCACAGGTCATTTATAGACCATAGTAGGATGAAGGAAGGCATTAAGACATATTCACACATGTGAGAGTGGAACTAGAGATAGGGAAGGAGGAACGTTACTGTCTCTAGCACATAGTGGATAGGATGCAACAAGAGCTAGAGGAGGCCAAATGTGAGATCCAAGAGTTGTATGGCATTGTTCATGGTTATGAGTTATGAAGCTCCTTGAGGAGCCATTCTTGTTTGATGAAATCCCACAAGCAATCTTCTATCCCACATTTCACATCACATCAAAGGACAGAGGGCTTAGGGAGCCATCGTCCCATGGATGAGAGTTGATTTTATGAATAGTGATATAGATCACATTTTGGACAGTGGTAACTATATGATCATGATCGATATATATACATCTATGTGTGTGTAGTATTTTAGATGTTTTAGATGTTTTTAACCTCATAAATGCAATTTAGTTTATGATTAAAGAGATTGCAAACATGGTGGTGAATGTATATGGATAATTTTTAATCTGATTATGATAGATCAAATATTAATGCAAAAAGGACTAAAAATGATATACATGTGATTTAATTAGGGTAGTGCCTAATTAAATACAACTTTAATGAAGACATTATAGATCCATGCAAAAATGAACACACTAGCTAGTTTACACATTAACCAAATGTAGATTATACATGGATAAGAGTTGAGAAGTATTTTACAAGAAAAATCATATCCTTATTAAAAATAGAACATACATTACTAAAATGAATTCAAGGAAAAACAAATTAAGTATCTTTTTGTCATGAACGAAGCAATATACAAAATAGAAAAATATCACTTAAATATTTATCATACATGCTCTATGTGTAGAACGTAGTAACATATATTTAATGAAAAGATGAACAAAAAAGAAAATAAATAAAGAGTGAGAAAGAGAAGGAAGGATATAATCATTTAAGCATAGTAACGACAGAAATGCTTAGTATTTATGGGGTCTTTAAGTGGTATACCATCCATATCTTCTATCTTATATGCATCTGAGCCATAGACTTCCATAATAATGAAATGACCAAGATAATTCAGACCTAATTTTCCTTTTTCTTCAGGTGGTATTAATACTGCATTGGATTTCATAAAGAAAAAAATCTCGTATAGAGAAATATCTCTCAATCACCTTTTCATCATATCATCTTTGTAATGATTTATGGTATGCTTGAAGGTGTTCCAAGGCATTAATATGTTGTTCATCAAGCATCTCAATTTGTTGAAGGTGTTGCTCCCTATAGGCATCATTGTCAATAAGGCCCCTAAGATAAATCCTTAATGAAGGGATCTCCAACTCCAAAGGCATAATTTTGTCCACACCATAAACCAATTATAAGGCGTTGTTCCTGTAGCTATACAAATACTTGTTTGATAAGCCCATAAAGCATAAGTTAATTAAATGTGCCAATCCTTACCATTTTTGTTGATGATTTTTCTAAGGATTTGTTCAATGATCTTATTAGAGGCTTCAAATTGTCCATTAGATTGAGGATAGTAAGGAGTAGAGAAATATTTCTTAATGTGATGCTTGTATGCACCCTAAAATGGTCGCCTAGACTATGGGCCCCCATTCTTCAATTTATCAAATGACAGAATCAATTTATCAAATTCCTGAATCAATGCTTTGCAACATTTTCAATTCAAATCAATTTCCTT
>MU223493.1:261649-272715 GCA_018584345.1 Thuja plicata
TAGATCGAAGAGGAACAACTTATACCTATTTAGTAAAGTAATTAGTAGCCATAATGATATAAGTATGTCCTTATGATGAAGGAGGAGAGATCTTCCCAATAAGATCAAAACCCCAAATATTGAAAGGCCATGAAGCTACATGAGAATGGAGTTCATGAGAAGGAGCATGAATCAAATTTTGATGTTGTTGACATTGGTGACATCTCTTCACAAATGAGATAGAATCTTGTTCTATAGTTTTCCAATAAAATAGCATACGAAGCAATTTATTAACTAGAGATTTACCAGCAAAATTCCCCCCACAAGAACCTGAATGCACTTCTTCAAGTGCCACTAGAATCTCAGTTTTGTCGAGGCAACGTAAAAGAAGACCATTATAAGCCTGCCTATAAAGGACATTAGAGAGAATGATCTATCTAGAGGATAATTTTCATATTCTAGCCCTAGTGTTCCTTGTAGAAGATTTAGGGAATGTTCCATCTTTTAAGTAATGAAATATTTATGAACACCATTCATCTAAATCAAGACTAAAGCAACAAGCAACCTAAGTAGACTCTTTAGAGATAGCCAGACAACCGATATTATGAATAGCAAATTGATAGGCTCTATTACTATGATCCTCAAATAAAATAAGCAAATTGGCACTTTCCATAGTATCCACATGTCTATTATCTTTTCGAGGAAGACAACTAATAGAATATGACTAAAATTTGTTGAGAAAAGACAAAGAAAGGTCACAATATTGAGATAGATTTTTATTCTTAGTTTGATAAATGCCTTGAATTTGTTTAAAAAATAAATAAGAATCACCATAGATATGCAAATTTTGCACATTAAGGGATGAAGTCGCTTTGATACCAATCATCAACTTAACATCTTCAAACATTCAATTAGTTACATGTCATCACATGTTAGATTAAATTCATATTTCATTTCATAGAATAATCTTGCATGCATATTTCCTTTCATAGATTAGTTTGCTTTCATGCATTGTTATCATATAAAATAGCTTCAATTTTTACTTTCATGCATACTTGATGATCATGGAGACTAGCACTCTTGCTTTTCCTCTTTTAATCTCTCATTTTATGGTGTACTTGTATGGGCACAAACTGGGTCTAAACTGAGGGCCTCCATTATAAACCCTTGCACTCCATGAATAGAGAGTTATGAGTTGCCATTTGAGACCTCATTCTTGGGAAATCTTGGATATAATGACTCATAGAAGTGTGTCAACATTTTAGCACACAATGCTTTTCAAGGAAATTTTTCACAGTTTTTTTAAAAAAGAAGTAGCATTATCATTAATGATAGTCAAGGGTATACCAAATCGAGAAATAATGTTATCTTGGATAAAGGCACAAATGACATAAGTTGTAGTAGATCGAAGAGGAACAACTTATACCTATTTAGTAAAGTAATTAGTAGCCATAATGATATAAGTATGTCCTTATGATGAAGGAGGAGAGATCTTCCCAATAAGATCAAAACCCCAAATATTGAAAGGACATGAAGCTACATGAGAATGAAGTTCATGAGAAGGAGCATGAATCAAATTTTGATGTTGTTGACATTGGTGACATCTCTTCACAAATCAGATAGAATCTTTTTCTATAGTTTTCCAATAAAATAGCATACGAAGAAATTTGTTACCAGAGATTTACCAGCAAAATTCCCCCCACAAGAACCTGAATGCACTTCTTCAAGGGCCACTAGAATCTCAGTTTTGTCGAGGCAACGTAAAAGAATACCATTATAAGCCTACCTATAAAGGACATTAGAAAGAATGATCTATCAAGAGGATAATTTTTGTATTCTAGCCCTAGTGTTCCTTGTAGAAGATTCAGGGAATGTTCCATCTTTTAAGTAATGAAATATATATGAATACCATTCATCTAAATCAAGACTAAAGCAACAAGCAACCTAAGTAGACTCTTCAGAGATAGCCAGACAACTGATATTGTGAATAGAAAATTGATAGGATCTATTACTATGATCCTCAAATAAAATAAGCAAATTGGCACTTTCCATAGTATCCACATGTCTATTATCTTTTCGAGGAAGACAACTAATAGAATAGGACTAAAATTTGTTGAGAAAAGACAAAGAAAGGTCACAATATTGAGATAGATATGTATTCTTAGTTTGATAAATGCCTTGAATTTGTTTAACAAATAACTATGAATCACCATAGATATGCAAATTTTGCACAATAAGGGATGAAGTCGTGCGAATTTGTCCTTTGTTTCTTTACCAGCAAGTTGTTTGTTATCAATTTTGAGCTTGCTTAACCTTTTTTCCTATCATTTTCTAGTTTCTTTGGTCAATCCAGGTCAAATTGGATTACTTACCCCGCTGTTAGAATCTTGTTTATGCTTTGGATTGTTGCATTTTTTACCTCTTGAGTTAGCAATTTTTGATTTCACGAGTGACCTTGTTTTAGTTGGTAAGCTAGAAACCGTCCTTGTTGAAAAGATAAACCTTTGGATTCTTTGATAACACAATTGGAGAATTTTGGTAAACTCTTGTACATTCACTTTCATATAATTTCAAATTCAATCAATATAATTTGGATAAGATCATCCTCCTGATCCATATGTGCTAGGATACTTATCCAAAATGTGGGCACCTCTATGGCAGTGTTGGCTTACACCTCTTGTAAATTCTATCTTATCACCTCTTTTGTACAATTTAATGCCTTTGCCATCCTAGTTTGGTACCAACTCTTCTTAGGGTCATCCTATCAACTAGTACTTTTTATTTCATGCCAGTTACAACAAGATATCAAGTAGATCAAGGAAAATGACCTCAAGTGGTTTTTAACCAATTATCCTTAGTTCAAAATCATCAAAAATGAAAGGGAGAAGAGCTTGTATTTGATCAATCACCTAGTAACAACTCATAAATTTGGTTTGATTCCAAGAGTCACCTTAGTGAGTTGGGTACCCCTTAGCATCTTCTCACTCTTCTATGGATATGAGTTATACAATGACTCAACGAGAGAGAGAGAAAACATGGATAAACGTCTTGATGGCATATTTGTGAAGCATAGAGATGCTATTTTATTTTGTGGTTCCTCTCCTAACAGTCAACCAGTCTCACCCATCATCTCAACAAGATATCTAGATGCACACCAAAGGGCTGAGAGAGAGAGAGGTAAAAGAAAAGCTTATGAAGATGAGTTATCACAACATGAGAACCAAGGAGATGAACTTTATGACACTCATGTCAATGCAACCTATACCAACAAATTGTATAGAAATTCAAGACCAAGTTCACCACTCAAGACATCTTCAAGATACATGAGTGAAAGACTTAAGAGGATTGAGCATGAAAAGAAAGCCTTCCTAGATGAACAAGTTGAAAAGCAAGATAAATTTAGATTCCTAGAATTGGAGAGACAAAATTTGATGGAAATGGAAAAGAAAGCCTTTCAAGAGAAACAAGATAGGCTCTTGGCTTAGCAACGTAATAACCAATTCAACAACATGTGTACTAGTGGTGGAAGCATCTCTCCTCCATCCACTTCCCCAAGATCTTCACGAAGTAGAAGACACTCAAGAACACCCTCATGATCTCCTAACCCTAGAGGAAGAAGAGCTTCCAGACATGATCCTTATAGGAGACAAACACCTCCTAGGAACTCAAGGCAACCTTCACAATGTGCTCATCATGGGGGTAGTAGCTCAAATTTTGACTCCAAATCTTAAGACTTCATGAAAATGCAACAAGAGCCACTTTTCCAACAGTATGTGGAGAAATATTTAGAGAAAAACAAAGACAAGTTCCTAGAGAGCCTAATAAACAAGCGTGCTAGAGTTCCCTACAAATTTGATGTGGATCAAAAGATCAAGAAGCAAGCGCCATCTCAAAGGAAGAGCTCAAACAAATGAAGAGCATGATGGAAAAGATGATAAGAGTGTTGACATGAAAGAGTTCCCTAGAAAGGTTGAAATTCCTCAATATGACAAATATGATGGCAATGGAGATCCACATGATCATGTGCGCCAGTTTTATACCAAAATTTTTGAGTTTCACCAAGATGACTCATATCTCATGAGGTTGTTCCCAAGGAGTCTTAAGGGTCAAGCAATCGAATGGTTTACCAATATAACTCCTCTCGTCAAGACTTTCAAAGAGCTTGTTCATAGATTTGTTCAACACTTTGCATACAACCTCTCAAGATCAATCACTATGTTGGACTTATGCAATTTAAAACAAAGTCAAGGGGAATCCTTTGTTACTTTCTTGCAAAGGTGGAGATGATAGTTCTCTCGATATTCTAGGACCATTCCAAAAAATAAAAATATTTATATCCTTGTTAGCATTTTGGTTCCTAAAATGTGGTATGAAGTTAGAAAGATGGTTTTTTATTCTTTTGACACCATGGTCGAAACCGCATGTAGGATATAGGATGTTTTAAAGGAACAAGGAATTTTGACCAAACATGGAAACAATAACAACAATGGTCAAAACAACAACAACCCTAACAAGGATAAAGGGAAGAATCCACACTGGAATAGGAATAAACAAGTGGTTAATGATGGAGTTGTGGACTCCTCCCAACACAAGGATCAAAATATGCTCCACTTGTCTAGTGTTGTTCAAGCTATGAAGCTCAATACATCCAATCAACAAGAGAGTAAGCCAAGATACCAAGATAAGCCTAAGAGAGAAATACATCAATTTACAAAACTTGGTGACTCATATGAGGATATTTTGAAGATGCTCATCGCCAACAATCTTGCACATCCTCAAGATCCTGCAAAATTTCATATACCTGATGTTAAACCACATTGGTGGGATGAGAAGGCCTTTTGCATATTTCACAATGGCATTGGACATAACATTGAAAACTTCTACAAACTTAGGCATATTATTCAAGATCTCATTGCAAATGGAAAACTTAAGGTAGATGGATTGAATACCAACACATATCATAAGGCATTCAAGGATCCATTTCCCAACTATGAGAAGGGGGAAACCTCTAAAGCTAAGAATGGTAAAGCTGAGATCAATTACACCTACACAAATGTGGAGAACACTATCAATATGCTTGAATGCATGGAAGAAAATGTCAATATGATGAGGGGTAGAGATCCCTATGGTTATGATCTAGATGTGGACTCTCCTCCTATCTTTGATGAAGAGCCCGTTGTGGTGCTAAGGGGTCCCGACTCTAGAGGTTCATCTCAAACTCTTAATGTTGTCACACAAATTCAAGGTCCCATTGTCATTAGAGGACCCAATTCGAGCCAATCAAGTAAACCTAAGCAAGTGGCATCCAAGAATGTCACCTTAAATCCAGCAGTCAATCCAAAGTCCAGCTATAATCTTGTTGATCAATTACAAAGAACCCCAGCTCAGATTTTGATCTTTGAGCTCTTAGAATTGTCTCCAAGACATAAGCAGGTCCTTGAGGATGCTTTGCGCACAGCGAATGTCCCCAACAACCTAGATGTTGATCAATTCTGGAACATGGTTAATCACATTTATAGCCCTCATTACCTTACCTTTTCAGAGGATGATGATAAATCCTTGAGCCACCCACATAATCTCACCCTTCATATTGAATTCATGATCCATAAAACCTGTGTCAGGCGCGTGTTGATAGATGGGGGTGCTGGGCTAAATATTTGTTCATTCAATTTGTTGAAAGAGTTGGGTTATTCTAGAAAGATTATAGATACAAGGAAAAGGATTACCATCAAATCCTATGATGAGGCAGAAAGAAGTTCCAAGAGGTTGGCAATCCTTCCTGTTAGGATTGGCCCTGTTCAAAAAGAGATTTTATTTCAAATAGTTGATGTTGGACCCCTTGCGTATAATATTTTGCTCGGTAGACCATTGATTCATGATATGCAAGCGGTGTCATCTACCTATCATCAGTGTGTTAAGTTCCCCTACAATGGAATAGAGATTTGTATACCTGGGGATAACACTTTGTCTGTTAACTCAATTTCAGCAGGGGCTCATGTTCCCCTCAATAGAGAAGCAGAAGATTTTGATGCAACCTTAGCTGAATGTAGAGACAAGATTAAAATGATAGACCTTGGCATGAGGGGTATCAACTCAAATCCCTCACAACATTACCAGTTTCACCTTAGTATTATGGCAAGCCTTCACAAGAAAAGAAACCTTCCTCTTCATCTATGACTTTATTTGGTACGTTTATAGAGTCCTCAATGCCTATCCAAGATGAGAAAGAAGAGACATTTGTTAGAGACTGGATCTATAGAGAAGAAAAATACATGCATAATGAGAACTTCTCTCCTTCTCCTAAGGCGTATGGAAGAGGGTATGCTTTCCTCAAAAAGATGGGCTATCCTGGAAATGGCCCTCTTAGTCACACATTAGATGCTAGAGCCAAACCCCTTGATCATGCTCTTTTTGGATGCAAGTCCAAGAAACCGGTTGGCCTAGGATTTGAGAATTATAACAAGCACACTAATCCTATCTTTGAGGAGTTGGATAGCGATAATGAACCAGAATATGTTCCTAATCTGACAAACCAGAAAGACATGTGTGAAGATTGGGTCCCATCCACTAATCTCCTTTGGGGATATTCTGATATTTTGGTCACTCATGCATCAGTTGTGTATGCACCCTAAAATGGTCGCCTAGACTTTGGGCCCCATTTTAACATTTTATCAATTTATCAAATTTCTGAATCAATGCTTTGGAACATTTTCAATTCAAATCAATTTCCTTGATCAAATTGTAATTAATTCAATTTATTCAATTATTTCCTAAGGTTTGATCATTTTTATCCAATTAAAAGATTTAATTTTCTTTTTAATTAAATAAAATTTATCTTATTTAATTAAAAGATTTAATCTCCCTTTTAATTGAATAAAATTTATCTTATTTAATTAAAGTAAATTTCTCCCTTTTAATTAAATAAAATTCCTCTTATTTCATTAAATTCAATTCCTCCCATTTAATTAAATAAAATTCTTCTAATTTGTTTAATTAAAAGAAAACCCCTTTTTTAATTAAATAAATAAAAATCCCCACTTAAAGCACTTTATTTGATGAAAAAGGAAATAAATTAAATGAAAAAGTAAATAAAATCCCTTTTTCTTCACATCTTCCTAAGTGGTGAGGTTTTTGCCTCTTTTTAGGGTCAGTTAGAGTCGCCATTGTTGAAGTGTCAAAGACCCTTACTAGTTCATTAATTTGAAGCTCTTTAACGCATTCTCTTGAGAGTCTTTCCTTGCGGCAACCCTTCAAGCACATATGCCCTTCAAATTTGTCAAGTTCAAATTTGGCCTTCCTTGGACGGATCCTTTCCAAGGCCTATACTTCACCAGAACCACTTCGAACCTCTTTGAACCCCAGTTCAAAGTAGTTCGAAGCAGTTCAATGAATATTTTCTCTTCTAACGACTGTTTTCTGCAGGTGGGCCCTGGCCTATATCACCTGGTGGAGGTGAACCACTTTGAACCTCTTTGAACCTCGGTTCAAAGTAGTTAGAAGAGGTTCAAAGACATATTACGGGAAAAGTCATCAGTGAAAGGACAGTTGATGGGACCCATGACATAACTTGGCAGCATGTTAATGGTTAAGTTTTTAAGAAGGGCAATTTTTGATTTGACGGGAGCCATGGAGCAAACTTCGAATAAAGTGTTGGATGGAATTTGATGAGATCATTAGCACTAGCGTAAGATATCATTTGGGGAATGGTTAATAATGACATTAAAGATGGTGGATTTCAAGGACGTCCTATTGCTGAGTCATTACAGCTTGCATCATTGAAATTAATGTCCCCGACTTATACTCATTAAAGTCGATCTTTCTAGGCATTAATTTGAAAATATAAACAGCTCTGTAAGTCTTTCTTTCCTACTATTTTTCTGCGGAGTCTCGGCTGTGGAGAAGAGTTTGTTCAGAGTCGGTGTGAAATAGGTAGCTCCTGAAGCCTTTTCTCATTTCCTGTTGTTGTTTGATATATTGATTCAAGAGGGGGGGCGTCTGTGTTTTTTATTCCTGAAGAAGGGATGAGGTCCAGTTTACATTTCTTCAAGAATGTTAGAAATATGCAGTGCCGAGCTCCTATTATCTTAGACACAGACCTGTTAGGGATATCAGTAGAAAAATGGTAGTTGACTACGCAAACCGTGCAGTAGAAGACCATAGTCTAGAGTTCCTGTCAACCGGATTATTAGAAGCCGCGGTGTTCCCGCCATCAATTGTATGCCCAAAATTAGTTCAGCAATGTATTAATAGATATGATGTTAAATCCAAGTGCGTTTTGAATGCAGAAGGCCAAACCCTTGTGCCAGTCAATAGGGAGACTATTATGGCTATTTTCAAAATCCCAAAAGAATCTCTTGTTAGTTTTACACCCACCCAATCTCTAGCTCAATATAGAGAGAACGAAGATAAAAACCGGAGTCATGTGGCTAGGAAGTGGACTCAAACCAATTATAGAGGTGGCTCTCGGTTACCTTAAGTGCTCACTAAGGATCATATGAAACCCCTTATTCATCATGTGATAGTGTTGCTTCACCAGATTAAAGGTTCAGAACAAGTTCTTCTCTATGAGGATTGGATGTTTCATTTTATAGAAATGGTCTTGGAAGGGGGTCAACATATTGATTGGGCAGAAATCATTGCTAGTTCCCTGAGGGACCAATTTAAATAGGCTCAGGCCATTAAGAAGGAATTATTTATGTCCTCCTATTTGATATATTGCCTAGTGTGCACATAGGATCTTTCTTCCATTCAACACGTTCCTTGGAATGAAGATCTTTTAATTTATGAGTACTGTCCGTTATTAAGGAAAGATAAAATTCTGGAAAATTATAGGAAAGTTCATGATGTTTTCCTGGTTAAATTATGTCAACAATTGATAGGAGTCCCAAACCAAAGAGCTTCATTGGAGGCCCGGAAACTGGTTCAAACCTATGGAAGCCTGTATATTCAGTTCCCATCCTTCACCTACATTCAGGTCAGAGGCTTTGATGATGAACCTCTCAAACTCCCAAGGTTTTCTTTTGATTGTTTTATTTTGGCAGAAATTTGCAGGCAATTGTTTGTGGCTATTAAAAATGCTCTGCCAGAAGAAAAATGGCCTTCTATGTTCCCAGTTAAAATTGGTAATTTAGCCTGTAACAATATGACGGACGCTTCGGTGATAGGAAGCAACTTGTTGAACTTTCACTTGCAATTTTATAAGTTAAGAAGAGGTTTTGACAATAAGGGCTTCGCCAGGAAAGTTCTAAGCCTAAGTAATTATCCTTCACCCAGCTCGCATCTGGAATACCTATGGGAAGATCTCGGCGATGAGGAGGCAATCTGGAGATGAGATCATTCTAGACTTGTAATTTCACAGATCAAAATGTTGTAGTTGAATTTTGATATTAAGGATGTGGAGGAGGATAGTTCCAGAACCACAAGTTCAGGGGCTGATAATGTGGACGCGAGAGTTCCCTGGAACATAGATTGGAATAGGAGAGAAGAAGATGATATAAAGCTGAGTGCCCAAACCATTTTTGAGGTCACAAAAAGCTGGTTACTAGAGAAGAAGAAGGAAGGAGCTGAGAACCCCCTCCTAAAAAGCATAGTGCAAGACCAGCCTTAATAAATGTGAAACATGCCCCATCTAATGTATCTCCTATGGCTCCAAATGTAGGTAAAATTATGTCTCCCCAAAAAAAGGTAGTTTCCATTAGCCACCCGACTTCACCAAGATCGAGACCCAGAACAACATCAGAGAAGCGTTCTCAGATGGAAGCTTTAGGACTCGACTATCTGGATGTTGAGGTTAATGAAGATGATATTTCATTTTCTTTGGATCAACAAGTAAAAGAACAAGAGACTTCTATCATGAATACAGAGGTACCCCAGGCTGAGAATACTCCTGTAAAAACTCCCGACAATCAGATAGTCACCGGTTCAGTCCCTCCTTGGCTAACTGAATCAGTGAATAAGAGGAAGAGTTACAAACCCATTTCACTTCCTATGAAGGAGATTGTTACTAAATATGCTACCCGAACCCCCCAAAAAAAAAGAGTGAAGAGTGATGCTAGGCTATCTACCGATCCATCTACTGGAAAGGTGACTGCAGAAATAGCCACTTTCAAGCCTAAAGAGGGAATTAAAGAACCAGAGGCTGAAGACTTTGAGATTACAAAGATGGAACTTGGTGTTCTAAATAGGGATTCTAGGGATCACCTATTTAAAGTCTCAGCTGATCATATGCTCGGGCAATCGCAAAAGGATGGAAGGGAGAAACATAAGTTGAAATAGCTAGTTTCTACCATGGCTAAGTTTCTTTCCTCACTCGCTGATGATGGAGTTCTGCCACTAGCCCAGTCTTCACAGGATTTTGATCTGAATTCAATTAAAAGCCAAAAGTTGGTGAAAAAAATACAACAAGGGAAGGTTCTGATTGAGGTCATGAAGTCTTGGATAAACAATGTTATCACTGAAGGGAGTGCTTTCATCCACAAGTTTATATCTACTTGCTTAGATGGAGAAACATTACTTGGTGATGTTCAAACCCTAGTTCCAAGCTGGGAAATGGAGGAAGCAAAATGTGCAGCGATCATCATACAGGTTCAAGAAATAGAAAACTATGGTGTGACTTAGTTCTTAGTTGAGAATCCGATGAAACTGGTAGATCCATGTATGTTGTTCATCTTGAAGCAGAACTTTGGATGGAAAAACACAATGTTTAAAGCTGGGATCTTTCAAGCAAAAGCAATAGAAAAGGAGGTGCTGGATATGCATGTGGATGCCCTTAAAGACATCAAGATAGTGAATCCCTCAAGAATTTTGCAAATTGGCAGAGGTAACAGGGATGTTGTTAAAATAATAACAAAAAATAAAGAGAGATAGGAAATTGTTTAATTCAATGAGCAGGAGTAAAGAGATATACCATGAATAAATCATAAAACTAGGAGCATTCACCAAAAGCAAACAAGGAGACAAGATTTTGAAGGGGGAAAAGCATAAAAAACCCCCATGAATAAATATGAATGGGCAAATTGCCTAAGAACATGAGAGAGAGAGAGAGAGAGAGAGAGAGAGAGAGAGAGAGAGAGAGAGAGAGAGAGACA
>MU223493.1:272851-288506 GCA_018584345.1 Thuja plicata
CTAAGGGATACCTTGGTTTATCCCATTTAAATAATACAACCAAGGGATAAAAAAATACATAAAATGAATTATCCTCACAAGAGGACAAAATAGGTGTAGGGATTCCATAGGAATCTCCTACTTACATGATAATGCAAGTAAATATTAATTTCTAACACCCCCCTTTAATCTTTACTTGGGGTTTTACAAAAATCTGCCACTGGATTATTCGTCTTGTAGTAGAGGAGGAAAACTTGTTTTTCTTCACTTTGTGTTGATATTAGGTGATGGTGCAATGATAAGTGGTTGGATATTGAAATAGGATTCCTTTGATTTTCGTAATGCAAGAGTGTAGGTGTTTGTGGATGTAGGCCCAAATCTTGAGATTGTTCATTGGTACTTGTCCAAGAAGAATCACCTAAATCTACAAAGAAATAAGAACCATGAGGGGATCTCCCATTATTGGGATTTCCTCCTAAAACTGAATCAGTAGAAGCTGAATGTGAATTATCAAATGTAATTGCACCATAATGAGGTTTTGTAAACCAAATGGGTTCATTACTAGATACATAATAAGGAATAGAAGTAGGACAATCACCATTAATAATATCATCAAGAGGATTAGATTTTAGAGGAGGAGGTTGGTCCTCCATGATAACCATTTGAGTGTCACAAAATTCATAATCCAAATCATAATCCACTTCGGAGAAAATAGGAACATCATCTCTAGTAATACATGAGGGCAAAGTGACATTGAGAAATGTATCAATAATTTCATCTTCGTGATCTAAAATATTATCCAAAGAAAAATAAGTATTTGTAACATCATCAACCTATAACATGTTATCTCTATGAGGAAAATACGAAGCGAGGGGATCATCCCCAAAACTGACATCATCACATGGGTCATCCCAAATAGGAAAATTATTGAAATGATACATAATGTCACAGTGCGGTGTAGAGTTTTGATTAAATAAATTTTAAGCTAAGGGGTACGAAAAAAATAAATTTAATGTAAATAGTAAATAATCAATTGCAAGAATTTTTAAATATTAAAAAAAAAAAATTCTATTAAACTGATGAAACAAATTTTTAGTGTAAATAATAAAATAGCTAAAGAATTAGGATGATATCGATAAATCAGAACTGAATTCTACACGAAATTAAAAAACTGATAAGTGAAACCAAATGTATAAGAGTTTAATTTTTTGATTAAATGAATTTTAAAGATTAAACTTAATTTTGAAAAAAAACTTTGCAAATGAGAGATAAAACAAAGATGATAAAAAATAGAGAATCTAATGGTAACTCTACAAGAAATAAGAACAAGCGTTAGATAAAGGTTTGCCTGCAGCTGTATAGAAGCATATTAACCAGGAATAATGATGAAGAATAAAAATTTGAACTGAAATAATGATATCAATGATATGATTAAGAAAAAATGATAAAGAATCTAAAGATTAAACTAAAGGAACGAGCTGGAAGAAACCTGCAGAGAATCAAAAAACATTAGAAAGAAAGATGTTATAATAAGAAAACGTAATAAAAACTGCCTGCAAGAAACCTGATAGATGAACAAGTTAACTCTTAATGTGACTAAATATCTCCTAATGTTGCAAATTACTCAAAAAAATAAAATACCCAGAGCTATTTCATTACAGAAAAGAGCAGTCGGCTTCATAGCTCCTCATGTGGCTGAATATTTAAGAAGCAAAACCATTCAATAAAGG
The DNA here is from genome assembly GCA_018584345.1 of Thuja plicata. Taxonomy (NCBI): domain Eukaryota; kingdom Viridiplantae; phylum Streptophyta; class Pinopsida; order Cupressales; family Cupressaceae; genus Thuja; species Thuja plicata. The sequence goes on from MU223493.1 coordinate 274,561, forward strand.
AATCAGTAGTCAGCTAAATAACTATTACTGTGGCTAAGATTAGAGGAAATAAAGAACTAGAATTATTTCATTAGAGACATTAACCATCAGCTAAATAGCTCGGTTATGATACTCAGTCAGACTAGTAACAAATGACCAATCTACCTCATTAAGTAAATTAACAGTCAAAATATAATAATCAACTGCAGAACAATTATAACCTGCGCAAAGAATGATAATGATACCTTTAGCATGAAAATATTGTACGTTACTAGTTTGTTAGAAAAGGTGTGAAAAATAGCAAGCAATGAATGTGATGTCTTGTATCATATAGAGCTTGCAGAGATGAAGGAATTATAGTTGTGATGTCCTTCGTGCTTTTATTGCTCAATCTGATGTTGTTACCTTCTACAATGCATGCTGCCTCTTCAGCAGCAGGATGAGCTATGACTGAAATTCTTAAACCTAAAAAAAAAACTTAAACCTCTGTAGTAAGGCAGCTCGAGCAATGTCAAGGACTTTTAGGTCTGTGTTCCATTCAGCTAGAAACCCATTTAGACCTGCAGAGGGTACCAATCGCAGCAGACTGATTTCCTTTCCAACTTTCTGTCAACTCAAGAACTTGCAGTGCCCTTTCTCTCAATGGGAAGAAAAATGGTCCTGTTGGGTGTACTAGGCACCTTCACTCCCGCCTCCAATGCAAGTTGAGTGACATTTCTCTTCAGAGGGATAGAAAGAATATGGGAAGGCAGTATGTTGAATTTTTTCGATGCAAGAAGTAAGATTACTATAATGCCATTGCAAATGAAGTGAATGAGCCCAAGGTGGATGATGCTACTCTGGATAAAGTATAATATGTTGCGCAAGAGTATTTAATATTAATAATGCTAGAGAGATTGAAATACTGAGAGAGGTACAGACCGGACAAAGTACTCTAAAATTTAAAAAACTAGAATAACAAATGTTGCGCTAAGGGAGAGAAAGATGAACCAAGGTGAGATATATAATAAACTGTTGTGAAGGAAGAGAAAATAAAGCTAGCAGATAATAAACAAAAAACTAATTAGACAGAGATGGCTATGGATCAACTGCTGCAAAAATAATATGAAATGTTAGCTAACATAACATAAATATACACTCTAAGAAAGGATAAATAAATATAAACCTAAAAAAGGAATTAGATATTATATATATATATATATATATATAATATATATATATATATATTGAAATCTGTAGAGATATAGAAAATCATAGATTTAAAGAGAACAGATTAATATGAGATATAAGTTAACCTTCAGATTTGAATACACCTGCAGATAAATGATTTTTTTTCTCAATACGATTAGTAAAAAAAACATGAAGTAAACTCTCTCAAGAGTCTCCGATATTGGAGTGCTCCAAGATATGGTAGCTCCTTCACCTATAAACTCAATAGAAGATTAAACCAACCTACTTTGATACCATGTTAAAATAATAACAAAAAATAAAGAGAGATAGGAAATTATTTAATTCAATGAGCAGGAGTAAAGAGATATACCATGAATAAATAAAAAAACTAGGAGCATTCACCAAAAGCAAACAAGGAGACAAGATTTTGAAGGGGGAAAAGCATAAAAAAAAACCCGTGAATAAATATGAATGGGAAAATTGCCTAAGAACGTGAGAGAGAGAGAGAGAGAGAGAGAGAGAGAGCCAAGCTCATACAATGAGTCACTTGAAGTGACGAAGTGCTACAACTAGTGCTTGTGTTACTACAAAGAAAGAGGAGAATCATCTCTTAAGTAGAGATGGAAGAAGGAGTTTGAAGTGTAACTCCTATGTGCATGTGAGCCACATTCATAAAGTGTGTGCCACTTGTGTTATTTCCTCTTAGGGAGGAATCTAAGGGATACCTTGGTTTATCCCATTTAAATAATACAACCAAGGGATAAAAAAATACATAAAATGAATTATCCTCACAAGAGGACAAAATAGGTGTAGGGATTCCATAGGAATCTCCTACTTACATAATGCAAGTAAAGATTAATTTCTAACAGATGCAGATGCCATGGTTAAAGTCTTCACAGACACCATGAATGTTCTCAAAGAAAATGAAATGCCTACAGTTCAGGATTTCACCAGAATTGCAAACATGGAGTCTATGTTGCTACTGAACAGAGGTCAATTGCCAAAGCAGATAGAGAGAATCAGGGAGTTAAGATGGGAAAAGAATGCGACTCAGGTGAAGCTGATAGGCCTGAAGAACTTGCATTCCTAGCTAGCCCAGGAGTTAATGAATGTGTTCTGATCCTGGAAGCTCGTACAAACCGCCATGTCAGAAGGACCCAAAGGGAGCAGTAGTTTTTGGGACAACATTTCCCTTTCTTTATGCTTTAAATGGAACATGTTTTGAAACTCTGTTTTAAGTTATGTAACTAGTTTTAAATGGTTTTTTTTGGTGTCTGAGAAGCCAGGTTTTTTTGGAGGCTCTCTCAGACATGAAACTATTAATAGGGGAACTTTGAATTGAAAAAGGGTTAGAAATTTAAGGTAGAAAATAGATAGCTTCTTTTTGGAAATAGATAGTTAGCATAGGCTCTTTCTGGAATTTATGAAACAGCTGGTGATTGATTTTTTATTAGACTTTGATCCGATCAATATATGAATATACAGATGCATGGTATGTTTAGATATTTGAATCAAAATCTGGAATGTTTTGATTTCTTTGAGAATCGATACATTTAAATCTGCGCATATGTTGTTTATATTCAGTCACTTCCAGTTTCTTTATAGCTTGTCTCTATTAAGTTATTTCATAGGTTTTTTGTTTTAGAAGTAATTAGTAGATCTCAGTTCACTTCGGGGTTATTTCAATCATTTTTTGATTCTGTAAATTACCTCAATACCCAAGAGTATTTGAGTGGTCCTTCTACACTTTCTGGTTAAAGGTGTATGAATTTACTTTTATGTTGATAATTCATTGAATATCTTACAAGGAAGCTGAACGATAGAAATTTAGAGGGAAGCAATTTCTCATACTTACCCAACTGTTGATGAATCATTTGTCTTCAAAAACATAGAGTCTTTATCCATTTTCATTTAAAAAGAGGAAGACAAATCTGTTCGCCAACAGATTTTTGGTGACTCTACAGGGGAGAGTCCAATATAAAATATTAGATTCTCCATTCATTACAATGCTACAAGATGGTGTTGCCTCACAACAACGTGTTTCTTGTGCTTCAACCTGACCTAGGATTTGGAGACACACAAGAAGACATAATCTCAAGCCTTACTGAAGCAGCATGGAGATTTAGACTCAGTAACCAATAGTTTCATCAAGTCCAAGAAGTACTTGAGAGGGAAGAAGAAATAGCTGAGCGACTGAGGGGTATACCAGTTACTCATGAAGCAATCATAATAGATAGGCTTGCACAAGTCCCAGTGAGAAATTGAGGCCTGTTCTGAATACCTAAACTGGCAGAAAAGAGATACACTAGAGGTGATAGGAGTAGGGGATTGGTTGACGAAGATTTTGAAGCCTAAGGAACCTTAGTTTCAAATTTGATTTTAGTTTCAAGAAGAAGAAAACCCAAAATTTTAGCAGACCATCCTCACCTCCATCTAGCCCAGTTGTTCCGCCCCTTTTTCAAGCTATTGTAACACCTGGCACTTTGGTACCTATTGTTCTCAATATCCAACCTTTGAATTTTCAGTTGCCTAACATGGCTACCAATCAACCCTGGGGTCAAAATATTGGCCCACTAAACTTAGGAGCTCATCCTCCTGGAGATTTACCTAAAGTTGCTAATCAAGTTTTGCCCAAGTTTAGCGGAGACAGAAAAGTAACCACTGATGATCACCTCAATGCCTTTCATACCACTTGTGGCATGTTAAGTGTTCCTACTCAAGAAATAGTGGTCAGACTCTTTGTCAGAACCCTAGTTGACATTGCTGCTGACTGGTTCAGTCACTTACCTAATGGCTTAGTTACCAATTGGAATGACATGAAAGTTACCTTTGAAGAAAGATTCAAAACTCCTGATAACGAGATGTCACTATTGCTCCAGATTAGTCAAATGAAGAAAGAGATGCATGAGTCCATGCGAGAGTTTGTGGCTAAGTTTAATAGAATCTTACAAAGAATACCAGCAAATTTTGTGCCAAGTGACAAAAATAAGAAATTTTTCTTCTTAAATGTTGTCCCACCTGACATAAGCTTTCACTTGTTAAAAGATGGAGTGGCTAACTTGGTCCCTGCCCAAACACAGACTATCCAGCTAGAAGATACTTTCATAACAATAGGAAAATGGAAGTGAGAAGTTCAGGCTTCAGGGAGTACCTCTTCCTCTACAATGACAGACCCTCTAGTGCAGAGGTTAATGAACGATATGGCTATGCTCAAGAGGTAGCAGAATAAGGCAAGCTCTCCATACCCATCTCCTTATCAAGATGTTAGCCGAAGACAATATAATCAACCTTCAGGAAAAACTCCTCTTTTGACAGCTTCACAACCCAGATTACAGATTGAATCTGCACCAAAAGAAATAATGTGTTCCTTTCATCTAACTACAGATCATGATGGAGAATCTTGTCCTGATTGGTTAAGTTGTCTTCAAATTAATGCTACAAAAGATGCCATTGGCATAGAAGAGTTGCGAGAAGAGAAAGACTCACCCGATGTTGGTTCATCTAGTTCTTTTTATTTGGAGTATGAGCCGGGTTCTATCAGAGGTGGAAGTGTTTTAGCAACCTTACAAGATCCTGCTTGTGCGATTCTAACAAGAAATCAGATAACACAAAAGTTTATCCCCGGTTCAACTACTGCTACCAATACTAAACGTAAAGAAACCGAAAATGGAGATACTTCTACAAATCCAAAAGGTTCTGAAGTAAAGATCTTGTCGAAAGGTAATCCAACCCCTTCTTTTCCCTTTGACTTTGTCAAATTCTGTAAAAGCACCACAATCTCTATTTCTCCTGTAGAATACCTTAAAATTAACCCCAAAGAGTTGGACAGGCTGGTAAAATATGTTAAAGGAGAGTCAGGTTCAAATCCCCAATTAGACAAGCCTCTCATAGGTGAGACCCCACAGTTGAAGAACCACTCGTCTTTAAACCTCAAGACACTCCTCAAACACCAGAAGATTGTCCCTTTGTTAATATAGTTGAAAGTGAGATGGAAGAAAGGAAACCCAATCCATTCTACATCTCCTTGCTTCTAAATGGCCAAAAACTTAATAATTGCATCATTGATTCTGGTGCATCGGATAACATCATGCTCGCCCTGGTCACAAAAGCCCTAGGTCTCACCTTGACTAAAACCTACGATCATTGTTATTCTATGGATGGGAAGGAAGTTCCACTAAGGGGTCAGGTCAAAGATGCCCAAGATATTCTTGCTGCATACCCTGACAAGCGTCTAAAGTTGACTATTTTGGTAGTAGATATCCCAGCGAGCTACAGTATGCTGCTCAGTAGAACTTTTTGCAAAGATTTAGGAGGGGACATTAAGATGGACTGGTCAGAGGCCCTGATACCAGTTGGTAAAAAGAAAGTGAAACTTGAACCTGAACCAAAAAATAAGTATACTGTGATGCCTTCAGATAATCCAAAAGCTCAAATTTTGTACGAGGAGTGTCATTTCAGCAACTATGTTGTTCTGACTGATCGTGAAAGGGATGGTGAAACTTCTTCTCAGAAAGAAGAGGATATCTGGAAGATGGAGTTTGACAGCAGCTACTCCAATTCAAGTTCGGGGGCAGGGGTAGTTCTTTTCCCTCCTAATAGAGAATGTATTCCTCTTGCTTTCAAATTAGATTTCAAAAATACTAATAAAACTGCATAATATGAAGCCTTGCTGTTGGGATTGGAAGAAGCAAAATTGAGGGAAGTAAAAAAGTTGGTTGCAAAAGGTGATGCCGAGCTAATCGTGAAACAGGTAAGAGGAAAATTCTCTGTCAAAAATGAGAAGTTGAGACACTATAGAAATTTGGTATGGGACGAGTTGGAATCCTTTGATGCATTCTCCATAGAATTTATACCAAGGAATCAGAATACTAGAGAAGATGCTTTGGCGGTATCAGCTTCACTTTTATTGCCTCACCCTGATTTTAAGACTCAAAAATATCAAATTGAAATGATTTACAAGCCTAGAATACTTGACAATGTAAAGTATTGGCAAGTCTTTGATAGTGATTCCTAGCTTAGAGATTTCCTAGAATGTGCCGCAGGTTTTTCTGATGTATATTTTGAAGGATCCTATAGCGAGTGCAAAGAAGTCTACCAAGATGTTGCAGATAGTGATGGAGTGATCCAGTTGAAAGGAAATAGGATTCCCAAAGGCCTCGTGTCTCTTGAACATTTGTTCAGAAGGAAAGATGATAGTACCGTTAAAGAAAATGTATCTCATGTGCATAATTCTAAAGAGTACGACAAGATTGATATCAGAGAGAAAGATAATCCAAAATGGATTTCTATTGGGCCGACTTGTACCTTATCTAAAAAAGAAAACTTGAAAAGGTTACTTATGAAATACAAAGATGTCTTCGCTTGGGGATATGAAGACTTGAAGAATTTTTGAGAAGGTCAATTTGAACACCAAATCCCTTTAAAGCCTGGTGCAACCCCATTTTGCAAAAAATTAAGGAACTATAATCCAAAAGTATCCAAAGCTATTTTAAAGGAGGTCAAAAAAATGTTATAGGCAAGGATCATCTATCCTATCCACCATTCAACTTGGATCACCAATATAGTCCTTGTAAGAAAGAAGAATGGTGAAATCAGGATCTGTGTGGATTTCTGTAACCTGAACCAAGCAAGTTTAAAGGATAACTATGCCTTACCTGTGATGGAACATGTGCTTCAAGTTTTTTCTGGATCTAAAGTTATGTCTATGCTAGATGGCTATTCTAGATACAATCAAATCAGTGTGGCAAAAAGTGATCAGCACAAAACGGCTTTCATCACCCCGTGGGGAACTTATGCATATAATCGTATGCCCTTTGGGCTAATCAATGCGGGTGCAACTTTCCAGAGAGAAATGAATTAATCCTTTGAGGATCTCTGGAACAAAATTATAGTGGTATACTTGGATGACCTTACTGTCTTTTTGAAGGAGAGAAGTCAACACTTAAAAGATCTTGAGACAGTGCTCCTGAGATGTAGAAGTCATAGCATTTCTTTGAATCCCAAGAAATCAACATTATTCGTGGAGGAAGGTAAATTACTTGGTCATATCATTTCAAAAGATGGGATCTGGATTGACCCCGAGTGGGTAAAGGCAACTCAACAGCTCAACCTGCCATCAAACAGGAGTGGATTGAAGTCCTTCTTTGTTCAGGTAAACTTTTTGCGAGCATTTGTTCCTGAATTTTCAGAAATTACTAAGAATATGATTGGTATGATGAGTGAAAAAGTTCCTTTCAAGTGGAGTGAAAATGGGCATCAAGCTTTCAAAGATATTAAAAATGCAGTATCATAGGCTCCTGTATTAAAGAGTCCCAATTTCAAAAAGGACTTTATCATTTATTGTTACGCCTCCGAACATACTTTGGCGGGTATACTAACACAAAAGGATGAGAAAGGACAGGAAGCACCCATAGCCTATATGAGCACGCCACTGAAAAGAAATGAGCTTAAGTATTCCCAGATGGAAAAACATGCCTTTGTTGTGGTAAAAGCAATGAAACAGTTCAGATACTACATACTTCATTCTCATTGTACAGTTTTTGTACCTGATACAGCAATGAAAAGTATCTTGACTCAAAAGGAGATTGGTATGAACAACAGAGCAGTTTGGATAGAAAAAATCCAAGAGTATGACCTGGTAATCAAACCAACCAATTTGGTAAGGGGAAAAGTTTTATGTAAATTGATAGCAAAGAATGGTGAGCCATCTGAAAAAATTGATGAAGTACCCATGGCGTTGCTAGTCAGTTTAACCGACCCCTGGTTCTCTGACATGGCCTATTTTCTTACTTATGGTGAATGTCCTGATCACCTAAACCCAAAAGAGAGGCGTAACCTAAAATTGAAAGCTATTCGATATGTGATATCTCAGGGAATACTATACCAGAGGATCATAGACAAAATCTTTCTCAAATGCGTGGATGTTGAGCAGCAAAAAGAATTGTTGAAGGTGTTTCATGATGAAGCCTGCGGGGGTCACTACTCTTCAACAGTAACAGCGTTTAAAATTCTTCAAAATCACTTTTGCTAGCCTGGCATGTTCAAGGATGCATACCAATATGTTCACAATTGTGAAAAATGTCAAATTTTCACTAGGAGACCTCATCTCGTCGCCCTGCCTCTTAAACCTGTAATTGTTGATGAACTATTCAAGCAATGGGGAATAGATTTTGTTGGGCCTTTGAACCCACCATCTAGCGCTGGGCATGTCTACATTCTCACAGCCACTGATTATTTTACAAAGTGGGTGGAAGCAATTCCCACTAAGAAAGTGAACTCTTAGGTGGTGTGTGAGTTCCTTTTAAATTATAATTTTGTTAGGTTCAGGGTACCGACTAAGATAGTAGCAGACAATGCTACATATTTTTCCTCTGAGGCTACGAGCATGGCATATCTTTAGCTCATTCTTCTAACTATTTTCTGCAAGGGAACGGTCAAGCAGAATCCAGTAATGAGAACCTGGTGGTGATAATGAAATAATTGATGGATGATAGTCCCCACGAATGGCATAAGAAACTATACGAAGCTTTATGGGCGGATCGAACTACTTTGAATCGAGCAATTGGGATGGCTCCATTCAAACTGGTATATGGAATAGGGGCGCATGTATCACTACCTTTGGAACTCTCCTCAACTAAGCTCCAAGATATAATTGAAGATGAGTATTTTAAAGATCCCTTGGAAAAATGTGTCAAGCATTTGGCTAAGCTGGAAGAGGAGAGAGAAGATCTGGTGGATCATATTACAAAACACCAGTTGAAAGTGAAGTAGATTTTTGATATGCAAGCACGGCCTCATAAATTTATGAAGGGAGATGAAGTGCTTCTATGGGGTAAGAGATGAGCTCCTAAAGGTTCTCACGGGAAATTTGAGTCCTTATGGAAGGGCCCATTCATTATTTCTGAAGCCCTTGCTTCAAATGCTTTTCGGTTGTCTTACCTAGATGGTGTGAATCTACCTATTACCTACAATGGGCAAGACCTTAAGTTATGAAAGCTCTAATGATGTACCTCAGTCAGTATCCATGTACATATTAGGTAGTTTTTCCCCTGCTTTCCTTTTTGGTGCGTCATAGTTGTTTGTTTTTCTTTCCCTTTTGTTGGCTTTCTCTACGAAACCAGTTATCTAGAGTTCTCTGCACATTGAGCAATATGTAGTCCCCAGTTAGAGCTGATGTTAGGGTTAGTTAGAGTCACCATTGTTGAAGTGTCAAATACCCTTACTAGTTCATTAATTTGAAGCTCTTTAATGCGTTACCTTGAGAGTCTTTCCTTGCGGCAACCCTTCAAGCGCATATGCCCTTCAAATTTGTCAAGTTCAAATCTGACCTTCCTTGGATGAATCTTTTCCAAGGACTATACTTCACTAGAACCACTTCAAACCTCTTTTAACCCTGGTTCAAATTAGTTCAAAGCAGTTCAATGAATATTTTCTCTTCTAACGACTATTTTCTGAAGGTGGGCCCTGGCCTATATCACCTGGTGGAGGTGAACCACTTCGAACCTCTTTGAACCCCAATTCAAAGTAGTTTGAAGAGGTTCAAAGATAGATTATGGGTGGAGTAATTAGTGAAAGGATAGTTGATGGGACCCATGACATAAGCTAGCGGCATGTTAATGGTTAAGTTTTTAAGAAGGGCAGTTTTTTATATGACGGGAGCTATGGAGCGAACTTTGAATAAAGTGTTGGATGGCATTTGATGAGATCATTAGCACAAGCATAAGATATCATTTGGGGAATGGTTAATAATGAAATTAAAGATGGTAGATTTCAAGGACGTCCTATTATTGAGTCATTACAGCTTGCATCATTGAAATTAATGTCCCCGACTTATACTCATTAAAGTCGATCTTTCTAGGCATTAATTTGAAAATATAAACAGCTCTGTAAGTCTTTCTTTCCTACTATTTTTCTATAGAGTCTCGGATGTGGAGAAGAGTTTGTTCAGATTCAGTGTGAAACAGGTAGCTTCTGAAGCCTTTTCTCATTTCCTGTTACTGTTTGATATATTGATTCAAGAGGGGGGGCGTCTGTGTTTTTTATTCCTAAAGAAGGGATGAGGTCCAGTTTACATTTCTTTAGGAATGTTAGAAATATGCAGTGTCAAGCTCCTATTATCTTAGACACAGACCTGTTAGGGATATCAGTAGAAAAAATGGCAGTTGACTACGCGAACCGTGCAGCGGAAGACCATAGTCTAGAGTTCCTGTCAAACAGATTATTAGAAGCTGCGACGTTCCCACCATCAATTGTATGCCCAAAATTAGTTCAGCAATGTATTAATAGATATGATGTTAAATCCAAGTGCATTTTGAATGCAGAAGGCCAAACCCTTGTGCCAGTCAATCAGGAGACTATTATGGTTATTTTCAAAATCCCAGAAGAATCTCTTGTTAGTTTTACACCCACCCAATCTCTAGCTCAGTACAGAGAGAACAAAGATAAAAATCAGAGTCATGTGGCTAGGAAGTGGACTCAAACCAATTATAAAGGCGGTTCTCAGTTACCTAAAGTGCTCACTAAGGATCATATGAAACCCCTTATTCACGATGTGATAGTGTTGCTTCACCGGATTAAAGGTTCAGAACAAGTTCTTCTCTATGAGGATTGGATGTTTCATTTTATAGAAATAGTCTTGGAAGGGGTCAACATATTGATTGGGAAAAAATCATTGCTAGTTCCCTAAGGGACCAATTTAAACAGGCTCAGGCCATTAAGAAGGAATTCTTTATGTCCTCCTATTTGATATATTGCCTAGCGTGCACACAGGATCTGTCTGCCAGTCAACATGTTCCTTGGAATGAAGATCTTTTAATTTATGAGTACTGTTCATTATTAAGGAAAGATAAAATTCTAGAAAATTACAGGAAGGTTCATGACATTTTCCTGGGTAAATTATGTCAACAATTGACAGGAGTCCCAAACCAAAGAGTTTCATTGGAGGCCCAAAAACTGGTTCAAACCTGTGGAAGCCTGTATATTCAGTTCCCATGCTTCACCTACATCCGGGTCGGAGGCTTTGATGATGAACCTCTCAGACTCCCAAGGTTTTCTTTTGATTGTTTTATTTTGGCAGAAGTTTGCAGGCAATTGTTTGTGGTTATTAAAAATGCTCTGCTAGAAGAAAAATGGCCTTCTATGTTCCCAGTTAAAATTGGTAATTTAGCCTGTAACAATATGATAGACACTTCGGTGATAGGAAGCAACTTGTTGAACTTTCACTTGCAATTTTATAAGTTAAGAAGAGGTTTTGACAATAAGGGCTTCGCCAGGCAAGTTCTAAGCCTAAGTAATTATCCTTCACCCAGATCGCACCTAGAAGAGCTATGGGAAGATCTCGGTGATGAGGAGGCAATCTGGAGACGAGATCATTCTAGACTTGTAATTTCATAGATCAAAATGTTGCAGTTGAATTTTGATAGTAAGGATGTGGAGGAGGATAGTTCTGGAACCACAAGTTTAGGGGCTGATAATGTGGATGTGAGAGTTCCCCCAAACATAGATTGGAATAGGAGAGAAGAAGATGATATAAAGCTGAGGGCCCGAACCATTTTTGAGGTCACAGAAAGTTGGTTACTAGAGAAGAAGAAGGAAGGAGCTGAGAACCCCCCTCTTGAAAAGCATAGTGCAAGACCAGCCTTAATAAATGTGAAACATGCCCCATCTAATGTATCTCCTGTGGCTCCAAATGCAGGTAAAATTAAGTCTCCCCAGAAAAAGGTATTTTCCAGTAGGCAGCTGACTACACTGAGATCAAGACCCAGAACAAGATCAGAGAAGCGTTCTCAAATGGCAGCTTTAGGACTCAACTATCTGGATGTTGAGGTTAATGAAGATGATATTTCATTTTCTCCAGATCAACAAGTAAAAGAACAAGAGACTTCTATCATGAATACAGAGGTACCCCAGGCTGAGAATACTCCTGTAAAAACTCTCAACAATCAGATAGTCACCGGTTCAGTCCCTCCTTGACTAACTTAATCAGTGAATAAGAGGAAGAGTTACAAACCCATTTCACTTCCTATGAAGGAGATTATTACTAAATATGCTACCCAGACCCCCAAAACAAAAAGAGTGAAGAGTGATGATAGGCTATCTACCAATCCATCTACTAGAAAGGTGACTGCAGAAATAGCCACTTTCAAGCCTAAAGAAGGAATTCAAGAACCAGAGGCTGAAGACTTTGAGATTACAAAGATGGAACTTTGTGTTCTAAACAGGGATTCTAGGGATCACCTATTTAAATTCTCAGCTGATCATATGCTTGAGTAGTCGCAAAAGGATGGAAGGGAGAAATGTAAGTTGAAACATCTGGTTTCTACCATGGCTGAGTTTCTTTCCTCACTCGCTGATGATGGAGTTCTGCCACTGGCCCAGTCTTCATAGGATTTTGATCCAAATTCAGTTGAAAGCCAAAAGCTGGTGAAACAAATACAACAGGGGAAGGTTCTGATTGAGGTCGTGAAGTCTTGGATAAACAATTTTATCACTGAAGGGAGTGCTTTCATCTGTGAGTTTATATCTACTTGCTTAGATGGAGAAAAATTACTTGGTGATGTTCAAACCCTAGTTCCAAGCTGGGAAATGGAGGAAGCAAAATGTGCAGCGATCGTCATACAGGTTCAAGAAATAGAAAACTATGGTGTGACTCAGTTCTTAGTTGAGAATCCGATGAAAGTGGTAGATCCCTATATGCTATTCATCTTGAAGTAGAACTTTGGATGGAAAAACACAATGTTTAAAGCTGCGATCTTTCAAGCAAAAGAAATAGAAAAGGGGTGCTGGATATGCATGCGGATGCCCTTAAAGACATCAAGATAGTGAATCCCTCGAGCATTTTTGCAAATTGACGAAGGTAACAGGGATGCAGATGCCATGGTTAAGTCTTCGCAGACACCATGAATGCTCTCAAGGAAAATGAAACTCCTACAGTTCAGGATTTCACCAGAATTGCAAATGTGGAGTCTATGTTGCTGTTGAACAGAGGTCAATTGCCGAAGTAGACGTAGAGAATTAGGGAGTTAAGATGGGAAAAGAATGCGACTCGGGCAAACCTGACAGGCCTGAAGAACCTACATTCCCAGCCAGCCCAAGAGTTAATGAACGTGTTCCGATCCTGGAAGCTCGTACAAACTGCCACGTCAGAAGGACCCGAAGGGAGCCAGTAGTTTTCGGGATAGCATTTCCCTTGCTTTACACTTTAAATGGCGTGTGTTTTGAAACTCTATTTTAAGTTATGTAACTAGTTTTAAACGGTTTTTTTTGGTGTCCGAGAAGCCGGGTTTTTCTAGAGGCTCTCTCAGACATGAAACTATTAATAGGGGAACTTTGAATTGAAAAAGGGTTAGAAAATTAAGGTATAAAATAGATAGCTTCTTTTTGGAAATAGATAGTTAGCATAGGCTCTTTCTGGAATTTTTGAAATAGCTGGTGACTGATTTTTTATTAGAGTTTGATCCGATTAATATATGAATATACAGATGCATGGTATGGTTTAGATCTTTGAATCGAAATCTAGAATGTTTTTATTTCTTTGAGAATCGATACATTTAAATCTGCGCATATGTTGTTTATATTCAGTCACTTCCAGTTTCTTTATAGCTTGTCTCTCTTAAGTTATTTCATAGGTTTTTTGTTTTAGAAGTAATTAGTAGATCTTAGTTTACTTCGAGGTTATTTCAATCATTTGTTGATTCTGTAAATTACCTCAATACCCAAGAGTATTTGAGTGGTCCTTCTACACTTTCTGGTTAAAGGTGTATGAATTTACTTTTATGTTGATAATTCATTGAATATCT
>MU223493.1:315101-337014 GCA_018584345.1 Thuja plicata
TCTTCTTGCATCCATGGCTATTCATGTAGATTAGATTCATATTAGATTAAATTCATATTTCCTTTCATAGAATAATCATGCATTGTTATCATTTAGATTAATTTCCTCTTATGCATTGCAATCATATTGAATAGTTTTCATTTCATTGCATATTGGATGATCATGGAGACTAGCATCCTTTCTTTTTCTCTTTGAATCTCCCATTTCATGGTGTACTTGCAGGGGCACAACTAGGTCAATCTGAGGGCCTTCATCACAAACCTTTTCACTCCATGACTGGGGAGCTATGAGTCGATATTTGAGGCCTCATTCTTGAGCAACCTTGAATGGAATGACCCATAGAAGTGTGACACATTTTAAGCACACAATAAGGACCTCATATTCTGCGATATTTATCATGCAAAGAAAATTAAGATGATAGGATATAGGAATCAACTTTTCTGAGGGAGGTATTAATATGACACCAGCTCCAGAGACAGTTCTACATATAGATCCATAAAAATCAATTCCCATTTGTTATCAACATCTATAGAAAACACAAACTCTTTAGGAAAAGAAGGTGGATTGGAAGTAGTATCAGATGAAGGAGTGCAAGCTAATTGGTTGGTCAAAGCTTGTCCTTTTACTGCCTTTTGAGAAACGAATTTGAGATCAAATTTACTTAACATCATCACCCATTTAAAAAGTCATCCTAAGAGATTGGTCATAGAGAAAGGTGTTTTAGAGGATCAAATTTAAAAATAATGTGAATCTCATAATTAAGAAGATAATTTTTCAATTTTTGAGTAGAAAAACTAAGGCAAGACATTGTTTTTCTATTGTCGAGTACTGTGTTCCATAATCAACCAAGGTATGACTTATGTAATAGACAAGTTTTTCCTTCCCTTTGTCATCCTTCTAAGCTAAAATAACAACAAGAGAATTATCTAAAGCAGAAGTATATAAAAGGAAGGGTTGATTAGGAATGACATGTTTTAGAATAGGAGGATTAGCAAGATAATTTTAATTCCTCAAATGCATTTTGACAATCTTAATTCTATGAAAAGGTATTATCTTTTTTAAACAAAAAAGTGAAAGGAATTGTTCGGTTTGCAAGGTGTGAGGCAAATCTATGAATGAATTTAATTTTTCCTTAGAGAGTACAGAGTTGTGATATGTTACAAGGAGGTGGAATATTAACAATGGCATCAATCTTATTAGTATCCACTTCAATACCCTGATTTGAGATTATAAATCCTAGAAGTTTTCCACTATCGACACCAAAGACGCATTTTTGAGGGTTTAAACACATATTGTATTTACAAGTACATTTAAATATTTATCTAAGAGTAGGAACATGGTTTGTACGTGTGATAGATTTAGCCAATATATCATCAACATAGTCTTGTAAGATCTTATGAATATAATCATGAAAGATAAGCATCATAGCACGTTGATAAGTGGCACCAACATGTTTCAAACCAAAAGACATAACTACCCAAAAAAAATTTCCCCAAGGAGTTATGAAAGCAATTTTGTATTGTTCTTGATGAGGAATGAAAATCTGATTATAACTGGAAAAACCATCCATGAAAGATAATAAAGCATGGCTAGTGGTAGAACCCAAGTTATCATGGCAATATTTGGAAGATTAAAATCATCTTTTAATGAAGCCTTATTGAGATCACAAAAATTAGTACACATTCATATCTTATGTTCACCTTTGGATATAGCTACAATGTTTGAGATCCAAGGGGAATAGTAAATAGTATGTATGAAACCAACGTCAAGGAGTTTTTCAATTTCTATTATTACAAGTAAAGCAATTTTTGGGTTCATCTTACGAATTTTTTGCTTCGTTGGTTTTGCGTTAGGAAGAAGAACAATGTTAAGAGTCACAATTTTAGAATCTATGCTAGGCATGTCAGAATATGTCCAAGCAAAGATATCAAAAAATTCATGAAGAAGAGATGTAAGCTCTTGTTGTTCATTCTCATCTAGAAATTTTCCAATCTTGATCACTTTTTCTAAATTATAAGGATCCATTTGCAAATCAACGACTTCAGTAATTAATAAATTAATTTGCCGAGGAACATCCATAGACAAAGGAAAATATGTATCTTCTCTTATTGTTTAGTATCTTCCCCAAAATATACTTTCATATTTAAACAATAAGGGAACCCATGGTTATGATGATATTTTGGAAGATAATCATAGGCACCCATAAATTCAGCCAAGGAGTCTTCATTACTGAAAGTGTCAAGATGAGGCAAAATAGATGTATCATTTTCATCAATGAGATTGGGATTAACAATAGATAAATGTCCAATAGAGATGGTATTAACATTGAGAAAAGGATTTTAAGAATTTTGGAGGATTTATAAGGATTGTACCCTAGACCAAAAAAATGTTCATTACTGTCATTTCCCAAAGGAACATGAGTTCCTTGTTCTAGTATTCCACATCCTTGACCATTAAAACCTCATTTATCCAAAAGATGATAACCAAGACCATAACGAGAAACCATATCATGAATAGACCATGGTGCCTCATAAGTCACAATTTTATAACAATCATGTTTTTCAAGTGTTTGAAGAGATTCATTAGAAGTAGATGCGGCAAGAAAGTTATTTCTAAGTTGATCTGGAAGAGATGACACTTTCTTAGGTTCTGGATGAGGTTCACTTTGTATAGGTTATATAGAAGGAAGTTTATATTCACCCACAAAAGAAGGTGTGAAATCCAAGGATCCCCAATCATCATCCAAAAGAATACTAGTAGGTGAAGAATCATCTTTAGGAGGATAAGATAACTCTTGTTGATCTAGAAGGGGTAGAATTTTAGTGTTTAATTAAGTTCACAAATAATTTTACACCTTATCATCGACAACCAAGATATACATAGTATTGTTATAGATGAAATGTACTTTACAATGAAGTGTTGAATGCACAACATGCATGGAATCTAACCATGGTATACCTAAGTGGTGATTTTAATTAAGAGTCTTAGGCATAACATGGATAGGAGTGGATAAAACAATTGATTCTACCTTAATAGGGAGAGTAATGATAACCATAGTTTGTGTAGCAACGTTATCAAATCCATGTATAGGGATAGAATAAAGATTTATTATAGAAATATTTGCATTTATTTTGTTTAACAAATCAATGTTACAAAAATTAACTCATGAACCATTATCAATTAAAGTCCAACGAATAAGATTTTCATTGATAAGGACAATA
Organism: Thuja plicata; assembly: GCA_018584345.1. Classification (NCBI taxonomy): domain Eukaryota; kingdom Viridiplantae; phylum Streptophyta; class Pinopsida; order Cupressales; family Cupressaceae; genus Thuja; species Thuja plicata. Next base: position 318,323 of record MU223493.1, read on the forward strand.
ACCATTAAATAATTATGATGATCTTGAATTTCTTTAGGAGACAATTCATCTTGAGTAAAAACAATTTGTGCTTTAACATTAGTAGCATGATACACTCTAAGAAAGAAGTGATATTAGGTTGCACTGAAGATGGTATGGTAAAATTTGTTAATGCTTGTTTTAAGGCATCTTGATAAGTAGGAGAAGTTTGAAGAAGTTCCCAAAGGGAGATCTTGGCGGGAGTAGCACGTAATTATTCTACTAAGTCATATTCCCTTCCTAGATTAGAAGATACATGAGGTGTTGGGGGAAGCAAAGGTTGAGATGAAACTAGGGGATTTGAAACAACCAGATTAGTGGGTTGAGGATTGTTCCTAGTACGGTATGTATGAGCAACTACTTGGTAATTTTTAACAAAATCCAAAGGACTTTTTGGCTTCCCTTGAATGGTTATGGTTGATTTGTTAGGAGTTTGAAAGGTGCTAGATTCATTACAACCCTTAATAGTAATCAAAAATTTGGTTGTTGGTGAATGATTTTCTTTAGCAAGGTGAACAACTACCTTTGGTTTTTGCACATTGTTAATGTAGGCATTCACAGGAAACAAGTTAAGCAATTTTTGGCAAAAATGTGGTTTATGAATTGTAGAGGAAGATTGATAAGAGATGAAGTCATCAAGAGCTTCATCTAGCATATCAAAGTCTTCACTACTAAACAAATGATAAAAGGATCTAAAATATTATTTAAAAAAATCAGACATTACATAAAAAGTAAAAGTAAACTATGACTAATTAAGCAATGCAAAATGCAAAATGATGATTATTTTTTCTTTTGTTTCTTTTGAAATGAAAAATGTATAGATATCTAAAGAAATACTAAATGTAAAGAAAATACAATATTTTGATTATTTTTATGATTAATGAAAAGACACATGCAATAGCTATCTAACCAAATCAAAAGATAAAATGCATGAATGAGACGGGCTCACCAAAATGTGTAGTAGAAAATGGGGATCGCCTAATAAGACCTGAGTTCCCCCCAATTAATAGATTGCATTGGAATATGAAGCCTCCTCAAGTCAAATCGAATCAACAACACAAGGGAATATGAAGTGATGCTAATATTGGACTTGGATCTTAAGGGGTTTCTATTCCTTTGTTGCTTAGAATTGAGAAAGAAGATGCAAGCAAGAGACATAATGAATGACTAAATCTATTTGGATATGCAAATATAAATGCTAAAGGAGAGAAATAGAAATAAAATGTATGCACTTATAAATGAAATGTGGATGATAGAAATTTGAATCTGATTTTTGAATTGTCACTGTGTCACAAAAACCTGTAACTGCAAATCTAAGATCCCGACATTGTACCCTGGAATCCCTAGAACTTTCACTGATTTTATGAGGGTGCAGAATGTTTGGAATGTTATACACCCAAGGTTTTGATCCCAAACAAGTTGCAGACTACTTGTCTCAGTCCCAAGATGCCTCTTGTGCCCTATCACCTGATTATGTAGCCTTATGGACCTGCAAATATGAGGATTTATGTGTGTGGGTGGATATTTAGGGATTTTACTTAGTCAACCCCCAATTTTGGTGATTTCCACCTTCATGGATAGCCAATAATCAAAGGTAAAAGTCTATTTTGTGCTCGTGAATTTAGAATGTGTGTGTATCTAAATCGCTATGAGAAAAATATGTAAAGAATCTACCCTAATGCCTTAGAGTAAACCTTAAATGTAATGAATTCAATGTGTATGTGATTGAAATCATAAAATAAACATAGATCTAAAATGAAAAGAGGCAAATATGAAGCACAAAAATGCAGATCGGAAAATGAAAAGAAACTATACCCAATACTAGAAAGGAAGAGTACAAGATAATCAATAGTCAGTAGTCTCCTAATCACCTTCATAATCACTTTGAAGCTCCATAGTTGAATGTAGATTTGATTCTTGAAAAAGATTCTTGGATGCTTGAATTGATGGAAGAATGCTTGATTGAACGATTTGCTTGATGAAGATCTACTGTAAATCTGGTTCCACAAGCTTTCACTATATGAGATAGATTCAAATTGGGGCTTCACCTTGCAATTGATTTCACATCATGCTTTCTTTTATAGAAAATCAGAAAGATCCAGATGCAGAGGTTGATTGTAGATCTGGAAATACCCCCAAAATGCCAACCTAGGGTCCTATTCAAATTTGGGGCCAAAACCCAAGGTGCAAAACGTTTGAAACATTCTGCACCTAGGTGCACAATGGTCCAAAAATTGTGCACCCTAGGAAAATGGGCCAAATTTAGCTAGGAGATCCCAGGTATCCATAGGGTATAGGTCTCAAGTCGATAACTAGTTCCAGGGTTAGGAGATAAGAAAAAATGCCTCTAATTATGCAATAGGGCCTAGGTGATGAAATAAAATATTGGATTTGATGAAAAATAGAGGAGCTGACTTACGGATAAGAGTTTACCTAAATTTTGCAAGAAATTGAAGAGAGAAAGAATCAAAAATTAAATTTAGGTGCTCATTAAGTGCATATGTGAAGTCCTAAAATGCAAACTATAGTGAAACATACTAAAGAGGATGCTAAACATCCACACAATTTTTCACAATTGAGGTGCTTACAATTTTAGATGACACAATTAGAAAAGTGAAGAAAGGATAAACAAAATATAAAGGTAAGTTACCCTTCAAATGGTTCAATTGTGGAAGAGTATGGCACTATGTTGATAAATTTACTTTTAGAGAAGATAGGAAGAAACCTAATGATGATGATAGGAAATAAATCTAAAGAAGATATGATAGGAATGATAAGTCAGATGATATACATAAGGGAAACAAGAATGTTTGTGCAATGGAAACTCATTCATTAGAGGATGAAGGAGAAAATGACACAAATGATGAAGTATTTTTAAGGCTATCAACGATGAGGACAGTGTCAAATCTGAAGGACAAAATACTGCTATGCATATGATAGAAGAATACAAATATTGGATTATTGATTCCACTTGCTCAAATCATATGATATATGAAAAAAAGGTTTGTAGATCTTGAGAGATATGATGGGGGATCAGTTTCATTTGCTGACAAAGGCACCATACCTATATGTGGCAAGGGAACTATTTCAATTGATGATAAGCATAAGATACTAGTGTTTACTATGTAAAAGAGTTAAGGAAAATTATTTTAGGGAACTATTTCAATTGATGATAAGCATAAGATACTAATGTTTACTATGTAAAAGAGTTAAGGAAAAATATTTTAAGTGTTAGTTACGCAATAAAGGTTTTCCAGTCAGTTTTCTTAGAGGAAAACATGAAATTAAAACAGGCTATGAGAAGCTTGTTGTAGAGGGAATAAGGAATGGTAATGTTTATTATAGAAAGAAGAACAATGGAGGCAAATTCTTGTTGGCATTAAAGAACAGATGTTGGCTATGGTACAAAAGAATGGGACGCATCAACTTTGATAATCTAATGAAGATCAATACCTCTAATGTTGTGAAAGACATGCCAAGGGTTACTAGACTTACCAATATAATTTGTAGAGAATGTCAAATGGGGAAGCAAACCATAAACACATTCAATAAAAAAGAATATTCAACCACAAGACCTTTAGAGCTGATACATATTGATCTATGAGGACCTACAAAAACAAGAGTGTTCAATGGTGAAAGGTACTTCATGTTGCTTATTGATGATTACACTAGAATGACATGGGTAGATTTTTTGAGAGAAGTCAAAAGCTCTAGATAGATTTAAAAATTTAAAAAGTTTGTTTGAATATCAATTAGATACAAGGATTAAGTGCTTGAGGTCTGATCGAGGAGGAGAGTTTACATCTTACGAATTTAATATCTTCAATGAGATATATGAAATTAGAAGTGGCGTGCTCCTGAACACACTCCCCATACTTTGCATCAACAAACTGGGAACCCCTTTTTTTCTTTTTCCTTTCTTCTTTTTAATACTTTTTCCTTGTCTTTGTTTTGTGACCCTTTCTCAGCCTTTCACTGATCAAAGGACCAAGGAAGTTACATAGTGGAATGATCCATGAAACTCTGATGCCCAATTAGCGAAGCCCCCATTTTCTTCCTTATTATCGTTTTAGTTTTTTTTTTTAAAGTTTTGAGGATTGGGGTTTCAAAGTTTTGAGGATTGGGGTTTCAAAGTTTCAAATTTTCAAGGTTTTAGGGTTTTGACGTTTCAATGTTTCAAGGTTTTAAGGTTTTGAGAATTCTAATTTTTGGAGTTTCAAGGTTTCAAAGTTTTAGGGTTTCAAGGTTTTGAGGTTTCAAGGGTTCAAAGTTTTGAGGTTTCAGGGTTTCAAAGTTTTGGGGTTTTGAAGATTTGGAGACGTTGAGGAGACTAAACTCTCTCGAAACCGCTACGTTCGAATATATGACCCCTCCCCCTTATTTGTATTTAGGAAGTATTAAACATTAAGAAATGGCTCTAGCTCATCCAAATTTAGCCATCAAGAATTGATCCTTTTATTGGCACATAATTACTCTAAGTAATCAACCATGAATGTTTGCTAGGTTCATCCAAACTTAATATATTTTTCAATTTTTAGCTCCCTCATTTATCTAAATTAATATTTATTTAAAATGCCATATTTATTTAATTAACTTAGATATAGTACTTTAGATACCCATTCATAACAATTAACCTAGATATTAGATGTAATATTCCCAACCTTACACTGTTAAAGAAAACAAGAAAATAATAACTACATTTTAGTTGATTAAGAAGTACATAACTAATATTTTTTTTATGAATAAGTATTTTTTCTATTACGTTAGAAAATAAAGATTTTACACTACTTCACAAAAAAAGCGGGTGAAATGAGACCACACCTCAAATAGTTCATGCAAGTTGAAGCCTTAAACAACTTTAAAAAATATAATTATGATCAAATCACGTTTGGAAGAAAGAGGTATTAAACCACTAGGAGGTAGTAGCGAGTTGTGACTAGAGCGTTTCCCCTAACATCTCGAAGAGTACAACGTTTTATTAGGATTCAATTATGTAGTTTTTAAGAAATTCATTTGACCCATATTTCATGAATAGTGATTCATAAGAACTTGTCTCTCATGAGCACGAACGATCCACTTGGCACTCATTGTATCAATCAAGAACTGACTCTTGTTAACATAAGCTCATCCCCCACAAGCATGAATAGTCCTTTTAGCATCCATTCATCGATCAAGAATTGACTCTTGTTAACATGAGCCCATCTCTCATGAGTATGAATAGTCCTTTTAGCATTCATTCCATCACTCAAGAATCAACTCTTGTTACATGAACCCATCTTTAATGTGCACAAATGATCTACTTAGCAATCATTGCATCAATCAAGAATCGACTCTTGTTGACACAAATCCATCTCTCATGAGCATGACTGGTCCTCTTAGCATTCATTATATCAATTAAGAGCTAACTCTAGTTCACATGAACCCATCTCTCATAAGTATGAATGATCCAATTAAAACATTCATTACACCAATCACAAATTGATTCATATTGATATGAACTAATCCGTAATGCACATGCCTTTCCTATTCAAAATTTGACTCCACTCCTTCCTAATTTAGCCATCTGAATTAACTCTTTTCTTGACCCAGAGAAGTTAGCCATCTGAATTAACCCTTTTCTTGACCCATAAGAACACCTACAAATAAGTTCATCCAATGTTAACACAAAAATAGTATTAATTGTGAACAATCTAGATGGTATTATTGTCTAGAGGACGAGGACAACAATAAATATAGCCGCACAATACAAGTTGGAGGATGTGGACGGCGACATCAATATCAAGTCTTTGTAAAGCATAAAATACAAAATTTCCCGTTAATGAGCAGGAGCGTTGAAAAAAATAATCGAAGAATGGACAAAAGTAATAGGCATTAAATGTTAGGTGGTCATAAACATTGTAAACGTCGGTCTTAAAAGAGGCAAATGTGAAAAAATTAAAATAATATAAAGAAAATACAAGAGTCCATGTGGATTGTCTTGAATGAAGTTGTTGGGGTCGTTAAATGTCTCAGCAAACCACCAAAATGTAAATGAGGATCCTCGCCAAACACATTGAAATCTCCATTCGAGTAGGGAGGGGACACTCTCATCGGCCAATTAACAAGCCAACAAACTTCCACCCACATTGCTTTTATCCTTCTTAAATTAAGTTCAATTCTTAACTCACATCACTAGGTAACTTAATTTCTATTTTAAAAGAAAATCTAATTCTTTTTATGAAAATGATATCAACATATATAGATGTCAGTATATTTGTCTTTATATAATGGATTACAATGATATTTGGCTAAACAACCACATGGAGGAGTCTCGTCCGTTAAATTCATCCTGGAATCAAACTTGGTCCAAACACGCCTTTGGGAGTTTGAATCTTGATAGACGACTTTCAATATCTCATGCCACCATCCTTACCAATTGAGCTCAACTTATTGAACTTCAACACTTTGACAAAAAATCTAATTTTTTGAAAGAAAAATAAATGTGTTTTAAATATGTTTAGTGCAATAGATTTTTTGATAACTTTGTGATTTAGTTAAGGAGATGATTATTCATACAATTTGATTGTTTTACGAAATGCATGAATGAATTTAAAAAAGATTTGTTAAAGGAGGTCAACTGTTTTTATGATTTCAAAAAGTTTAACATTAAAATTACATTTTTGACTTCAAGGTAGTTTTATTGGAAAGAGGTTGATTATCTATTGGATTCAACGATTTTGATGAATAATTTGACACTTAAATTTTGTCAAAGGAGACTAATTATCGATACAACATAATAGATTTAATTGAAGCTCTAACCTTTAAAACTTCATAATTTAGATGAATGAAGTTGATTATTCACACAACTTGAAAACTTTTCCTAGAGAGCAATGTCTCAAAACTTAACAATTTCATTAAAGGAAGCATTGTTTATAGTAATTGAAATTAAGTGGTTTGCAACACTTCATTTTTTGCCAATATATTGTAAAACCTCAACATTTTAGCTGTAGAAGATCAATTGTTTATGCTACTCAAAATTAGATGGTTAAAGATTCTTCCATCACTTTTTTGGCCAAGACATCATGTTTTAACTCGTTTCAAACCTTTGGGTTAGTTGAAGGAGACCAATTATTTATGGTATTTGAAATTAAGAGGTTAAAATATTCTATCAACGATTGCTTGTGCTAATCAACAATATTGTGATCGAGTTGCTAAGCCTCTTAGTTCTCATATTGGAGATAGATGTTCGATGCTCCTTGAACACATCTTAGTGTCACACAACACACTAAGCAATAGCCTTGATATGATTATGTGTAATTTATAAAAATATAGTACTAGAGTATGCATCATTATATTCTAGTTAGATAGTGTTGGAGGATGCAACACGTAGATTGTGACACTGGTTGTCTCGCTATATATGTTGGTGATATACAAATGATATGTTCTTTGCTAGAAAAGTTTAGTACAAGACTGATCAAGTGACATTCATGTTAAAATAATGCATTTCTGAACACATAAATAATATATTATAAAATGGGAATGGACCTCGATTCAATGGACACATCTAATAAACTAAAAATAATTTACTTTTGCTAAGGCACTGTCTTGTAATGCATCTGATTGTAATCCCATGAAGCATATGCAAGTGCCCTTAATTTACCAAGAGGGAACTTCCCTATTCAATTTTGAAATTTAACTTTAAGAACAAAAATGTTAATCTAAATTAAAAAATTAAATTTTTCTTCAAATATCTTATTTTCATTAAATAAATGATTTCTAATAATCTAGGGAACACATACAAATATGTTCTACTTTATTTAAAATGTGGGAGGATTCTCTACATGATTTTGAACCTCAACTTCTCCTATAATTTCATATGAGATTGGAATGATATATATATATATATATATATATATATATATATATATATAATTGCTTTTTGACATGTATATTTTTAAATTTATATAGTAGAACAATTATAAATTTCAATTGGCTAGGGCGTAGTCAAGTGATTCCTTCATTTGGTTCATGTTGGAGACTTAGATTCAACCCTCCCAAGGACATCTTAGTGTTGAAAGACATGTGAAACAGACATCTTAGCACTTCATTGGTGGATTGCAATTAGATAGTGTTGGATGATGTGACAAGAATACAAATATGTAGCTAAAGAGAAGTGTCAACTTTAAACCTAAGAGATATGAAATGAAAATGAAAATTTAGACCAAAAAAACTAAAGGGGAAGGAGCAATTAATAGGAAAAAGGGCAGCTAAAGTTGCAAAATTATGAACTCATAATGCTAAAATAAGTAACATAAAGAAAGGGCAAATAAACAAAGAAGGAAAACATTCAAATAAATAAGAGGCAAAAATTACATTCAAAAGCATCGAGAATTTTCTCAACCTTTGGTTTCTGCCATAATTGTTGGTTTTGGGTGTTTGAATGTAATTCTCGCCTCTTACTTAGCTTCTTTTCTTCTTTGTTCATTTGCTTCTTCTTTATTTGTTATTATTTATTTTAGCATTGTGTGTGTATAATTTTGCTATTCCCACCACAATTGTTGCTTTTGAGCATTTGAATATAACTTTTGCCTCTCATTCGACTTCTTTCTTTCTTTGTTCATCTGTTATTTCTTTAACTATTGCCTATTTTGGTCTTGTGAATGTATAATTTTACAACTTCAAGTGCTCTTTTCTGATTGATTGCTCAGACCCTCTTAATTTAATTTTTGAGGATATGTCTAATTTTAAGTATAATTTCATATTTTTGCATTTAAAGTTGACAATTCACCTCTCCACTCTTGTTATTTCTTGGTCCCCATGTCACCTCACTCACATCGTCTATTTAATGCAAATGATGTACTATTTATCATTTTATTTATGATTTCTGATTCACTTCATCATGATAATACATCATCAAATATGATCCAAATGTTAATGAAGAAAGATATATACAACCAAACACCTAAATTTTCAAAAATTTCACTGAAATTCTTTCCTAAAATAAAAAAAAAGCATTGTAAAATAATTTCAATATTTCCTTAAATGAAATAACGGAATTTACTGAGCCCGGACTATAAATTTGAATATCAAGCTGTCGAGGTGGGTACCTACAACGCATGTGATTATCCTTTACACAAACTGAATTTTTCATTGTTTTTTATGATTCATAGTTTGCAGAAGAGGCATGGTGTTTACGTGGGAGAAATCTCCCGTTTAAACATTTTGTCAAACAATTGGCGATAGTCACGAGGTTTCTCGAGTTGTTGGAATGCCTTCTAAATCCCTCCCAATCACACCACCTGTGCACACATTTGCTCACAATCTCAAATCATAATTCATCCATTTCTTCTGTGTAGAGATCTCCAAAACACCCACCATGTCATCCCTCAGCTTTACTCCACTGTCTTTAGCTTCTGCAAACAAAGAGCTGCAAAGTTCTACATTTACAAGAAAAGCCTGTTTTCCCCAATACAAAGGACTCAATAAAAAAAGCAATTCTACATGTACAATTTATAGAACTGGTATGCCACTCAAAACTGATATGTTTATTTACGACTTTGAGATCTTGGTGTGTAAAGTTTTGGGTATATTAAGTTTTTGGAAGTAAATTTTTTTTTTTGGCGTGCAAAATTTTATTTGGTCGTGTCAGTTTTTTTTTAATGTGTAAGATGGTTGGGTGTGTACGTTTTTGGTAGTATAAATTTTTGGGCTTTTTGCAGGTCGAAGGAATGGAAAGATCAGAGCAATGGCTGCCTCTGCTCCTAAGAGAGAAGTTGATCCAAAGAAGCGGGTCGTTATAACTGGAATGGGGCTTGTCTCTGTTTTTGGGAACGATGTTGATACTTTCTATGAAAAACTTTTGGAGGGACAGAGTGGCATTTCGCTTATAGATCGGTTTGACGCTTCTTCTTACAGTGTTAGATTTGGAGGACAAATAAGGGATTTTTCTGCAAAGGGATACATTGATGGGAAGAATGACCGTAGGCTTGATGATTGCTGGAGATACTGTATAGTTAGCGGGAAAAAGGCGCTTGAAAATGCCAATCTTGGCGAGGAAAATTTGGACAAGGTATGGTATCTTGTGGACTTGTAAATGAAGTTTCATTATTGTCCTTTTTGAATTGAAGTGATCCCAGCTGCAGTAGTTGTTGTTGTTCTCGTTAGATCAAATTGGTATTGTAACTTTTTTGTGGAGTGCCCTTGCATGGTTCTTGTGCTCAAGGTTTTTCTTTTCTGTGAATTGGTTCGCTGTTTGGTCTTGTCTTGAAGAAACTTTGAATTACAAGAGTAGTAATTGCACGTTGTTTGGAGTCCATCCTAATTAGTTCATTCTTTTGAATTGATTTTGGTATTTGGCAGGGTTTGTAGGAAATATAACTGTATTTTGCAATACAGTTTGTTTAGAACTAGCTCTTTGTTCACTTGAGAGGCCCATTTGGTGGGAAATAACATTCGTGTGAAATTGATATTTGCTTTTTAAGGAAATCTGGTTTGTTTGTACTATTCAGTTTCTCCAACTCAATCCCTTGGTAGTAGGGTTTCTATTTATATTGCTTGGAGAGGACAGATACTGCATTTCTACTGGTAGGATTTAGTAAATGGTACTTCGAGAGGGAAGATGTTGCAATCTACTCCTCAGACTCAAAGCTCAATTGACCTCTTAATAAGAGTTAAATAAACCTACTTGAAAACAAATAACATCGTCAGGAGACGAATACATCATAGTTTTCATACTCCATTTGCTATATACAGTTAGTGAGAACTGAGAAGTAATTCAGCTGAGGAAGAGAAAGCTAATTTCTTTTTTCTGGACTGGTTCATATTTTGGGCTTTTTTGTCCCTTTTTGTTTTCAGTTGATAAGAGTACCAGGTATGGAATTCCATCCTAATTAACAAAAAAATACTGATATAAACGATCTTCCAAAGGGATTTGTACATTTTAGAGTGATTGCAAAAAATCAAGTAGCAATTTTCAATTCATTTCGCTTAAATCTAGCTGGTAATCTGCCAATTGAGAAGCTTGTTTGGTGACTAACATAATATTTTTCTTGAGTTTGTAGGAAATCTAGTTGGATTTTACCAGTTTCTTAAGCTTAGTACCCCATTTAGATTTTTATTAATAAAAACATTATTGGGAAAATTCCCTTCTATATATCCTGGAGAGGGAGTTGACAAGCTTATTTGATGACAATTATTATATTTCTTGAGGTTTTAGGTAATTTAACTGCCTTTCACAGATTGATTTTGCAGACCTGGCTTTATGCTTTTGAGAGGGGGTTTGCCTTCTATTTTGTTTGTTGAATTATAATTTCACAGTTTGATTTCACAGACCTGGCTTTATGCTTTTGAGAGGGTTTGCCTTCTATTTTGTTTGTTGAATTAGAAAAATACCCTATATTGTCTGGAGAGGGAAGGAACTGCAAAGTTCATTTAGTTCATTTTAAGACGGTTATTGTTAATATACTGATGATGGTGTGGGGCACTTCCAGTAGATTTGAACCCAAACTATCTTGGTGCTAAGCGTTCCAACTTGCTGCTAAATTGCAGCCCAAAAGAAAGGTAGTAGAAATTAAGAGGCCAATCTGACTACAGATAACATCAGTAGGAGGAACAAGGCATGTGTTATGCATGTTTTAGACAGACTGTTCCTAGAGCGCAGAGTGCACCAATGCATACAATTTATGAGAAATAAAAAGACAATGAGGTACTTGTGTGTTTTCTAGAAATATCTGGCTTCAACAGGACAGCATAATTACCAGAAATATTGTGTTTTTACGGCTTGCAATGGGTTTCTTGTTGCAAATGGCTGTTTGTGCCCTTTTTTAATGTTTAGTTTTAAAAACAATTCTATTTTTAAATATAAACAACATTCAACACTAAATATTATTAATATAATGTTATGATTCTTGTAATTATTATGGTATAAACTTGTATATATTTTAGAACATATATATTATATATCTATTTCTTATATGCAACCTTGTAAACTCCTGGGTTCCATTGCATTGCTGTTGTTGTCATGTTTCATGTTGCTCGTTTCTGGTAACATAGCAGCACAACAAGCATATGTGTATTTTGTGGCTAATCGTCTCTTCTCCTTGTGGTGATGAAAGGCTGCATTTTGCCATTATTGTTAACTTCAAATTAAAATTATGGATATCCTGGTGTATATAGTCTATGAACTCAAAGGTTCTGAAGAGGATTTAACATTCTGTCAAAGTGGAAAAGGATCAACAAACCTTTTAGACAGCGCCTTTGCCATTTTGAAAAGTTGTTTGTGTGAATTTGCTTTGCCACAGTAGAATTTTGATTTCTTCTTTCAGAGGTAAAATTTCAGCCAATCCATTTAATTAACATTGCTGATATGAAAAATAGTTGGAAACTGTGTGCTGGAAGGCAATTGGCTAATCAAATAAAAAATCAAAAAATCCAAGCACCAAAATGTATTTAACCAGATGGGAAAATCATATTTGCAGTTTTATGAACTTTGAAATTGGAAGTCAACATTGTCTTCTTTTATTTCTTTAAGACGTGATTTACATGATTACTTGCAATTTGCTGCATGCAGGTAGACAAAACCCGTGTTGGTGTGCTGGTAGGAACAGGGATGGGTGGCCTTTCGGTATTCTCTGATGGAGTAGAGGCTCTTGTGCAGAAGGGATACAAACGAATTACACCCTTTTTCATCCCTTACTCTATTACAAACATGGGATCTGCATTATTGGCAATTGATACAGGATTAATGGGTCCAAACTACTCAATTTCAACAGCATGTGCAACAGCAAATTACTGTTTCTTTGCAGCCGCAAACCATATTCGCCGAGGTGAAGCAGACATTATGCTTGCAGGTGGTACAGAAGCTGCAATTGTTCCAGTAGGGGTGGGCGGGTTTATTGCTTGCAGGGCTCTTTCAAATAGGAATGATAACTTTCAGACAGCTTCAAGACCATGGGACAAAGAGCGTGATGGCTTTGTCATGGGTGAAGGTGCTGGTGTGCTGGTGAGCTTAAATATGGGACATGTTTACCTTTGAGCAAAACTTAGAATATTCTGATTTTAGTGGAACTTAAGATTTTTAGGAAACTAGCAGTTCTTTTTCATATTGAAAGAAGTTATCTGAACAATTGAACCGTTTAGAAAGGATTATCAGCAACATCTTCAAATTCAGGCACTGCATATATTTATTGGTTACTTCAATCAATGACTAAGGCATTAGAATGTTTTACCTCATTTTGATTAGGGTTTGAATTAGAATAAGAGCACCATGCTTCTGAATCTCCAAAGATTATTACAGATTGATACAGAAGATAGATAGATGTATTGCTGAGCAAAGTTTGTCGAAACCAGGTTATGGAAAGTCTTGAGCATGCAATGAAGCGAGGAGCTCCAATTATAGCTGAATACCTGGGTGGAGGTGTCACTTGTGATGCACATCATATGACAGATCCCCGGTCTGATGGGCTTGGTGTCTCAACATGCATCACAAAAGCCTTGGAAGATTCAGGAGTTTCGCCTGAGGAGGTAAGCATCTTTGATGTCTCAGAGTAGGCATATCAGTGTATAGATTTACTCGCATTTTCTGTTGATTCTTTGGAAGCACAATTCCTAAAGTTTTTACCTTAAAGGTTTGATAGTCAATTATAACATTGTCCTTATTATCCAGGTCAACTACATCAATTGTCATGCAACATCCACACTGGCAGGAGACCTGGCAGAAGTTAGTGCTATCAAAAAGGTCTTTAAGGATACTTCTGGCATAAAAATGAACGGAACAAAGGTGAAAAATCCATTTGTAGTTCAATCCATGGATTGAAAAATGTGATAAATAGGAGTAGTTAAATCTTAAAATGAAAATAAGTTGTCTCCAATGGAAACTTGAAGACTAATTTGTATTGTTTTGATCCTACTAATATGATTTCCATGGAATGCATTGGAGTTTTATCCTAGCATATAAAGCATCATGATAACCAATTTGCTCGTCTCTAAAAAAATGCTGTACCCTCATTTCCATTGCAAAATGAGAAAACACATTTGTCTCTTACATTACATTGGCTTTACATTTGCAGTCAATGATTGGGCATTGCCTTGGTGCTGCTGGTGGACTGGAAGCAATAGCAACTATTAAGGCTATCACTACTGGGTGGCTTCACCCCACAATTAATCAGTTTGTAAGTGGCTTTCCCATGTGGAAAAATTTCAACTAAATTTGATGACAATGAGTTCTATTTTCCTGGTGAATCATGATCATTAGATTAAATTCGAATCACCTTTTCTTTCTTTACCTTCAATTGGAGTATGAATTTTGGAATAATTCAATTTGTGTGCTAATACTCGTGGCAGAATCCAGAATCCGATGTTACGATTGATACTGTTCCAAATGTAAAGAAGCAGCATGAAGTCCATGTTGGTAAGGAGCTTGAATAACTTTGACTAGTGTATGTCTGTACACACACACACGTCTATAGAGAACTACTAACTGAACACATTGCTCTACTAGGTTTGCATCTGTAAGACTAGCATGATTTATCTGTAGTTGGTGTACAGTCTTCTTACTTGGTATTATTAATTATATGAAGGGAAGCATGGATGGTTTGTTTTTCTGTCAATCACGATTTGGCTGGTTATTTTGAAAATCCTTAAATTTTTGCTTATGACCTTTTGCCTTTGGTTATTTGTGAGGAGCCAAGGGCACATGCTTTTTTCCCTCATTCTTTTGAAGCCTTCTACTTTTTACTGTTATCAGAAAATATTCATTCCACAGACATCTATACCAATTTGTAAAGAATACTCAATCTATTGATCTGGTATTGATTGTTTATTCTTCCTTGCAAAAGCTGAGCAAATGGCAGTAGGGTTTTAGACGCTAACTGATTGTAAATACCATTTGTGGCAGGTATCTCAAACTCATTTGGATTTGGTGGACACAACTCAGTAGTAGCTTTTGCTCCATTTAATCCCTGAAACTGGTTTCAAGATCAAGATCTCGATTTACATACCTTTTCTAGCAGTTGCATTCAATTGATTTGGGGCTGAAATTTTGGATATTCTAATTGTGATTCAGAGGGTCAGGCCTGCTTTAGGATGTTTTCGTTTCTCCCATGTGAATCAGTTGCAGTCATGGTTTGAATAAGTGAATAATTTTTTATTTAGACAGGATTTTGCAGATTATTTATGCTGCACTCCATTTTTTAGCAAATTTTGCAAAGGCAATTGAACTCCAAATTCAGCATTAGTGTAATAGATTAGCAGGAGGAATCAAGTCTTCTACATGTCCTTTTATTTTCAAAGAGCTCAAAGAATTCATCCATGTACAATGCCATTTTATTGTTGCTTCATTCCATGCAGAAAACTCTGCATGGACAACTACAAATTCAATCTTGGATTTCTTATGCCAGTGGTGTTTTTGAAGCCAATAAAAATTGTATTGTTCATTCAATGTGACATGTTTGCTGAGTATAATCCCAATTTTCAAATTGACTTTGTCAATATGTGGATGTCTGAATGCAGTATATCAAGCACTTTTAAATGCTTACACATTTTGATTTGTCTCTTACGATTGGGAGGACAGAAATTTTGATTGACAGCATCAAGCAGAGTTTTTATTCCAAGTGGTACCAAAAAAACAGGTTTCAGTACAAACAAACACATTATTAAGTTGTTTCACCGGGACATTTAATCTTACAAATGCAGGTTCAGTTGGTCTATAAAAGCAAAACATAATTAATAAAAGCAAATCTGCTACAACTTTCAAATCTTTTATGAAGCTGGCAAAGATGCTTTGTAGTGACAGTATGGTAACTCGTTCTTAGATAAATGATTATCCATTGCAATAAAATACAGACAGCCAAAAGTTCATCAACATGAATTCATAATCTAACCTCAGATAGAGTTAATGGTCCATATCAGATTCCTGGCTGTGGCAATTTCTTTTGGCAACCATTCTCTTATAAATGCTATCTTAAGTGGCTTCTAATCTCTCATGCAATAACATTTTTAAATCTCTCTTATTTTTCCCCTCAAATATTCTTTTTGTTTGTTAACACTAAAATGTTGTGTTGCCCCATTTTTTGAAGTTTATTGACATCGAAGTTGGATATTAATAAACAAAATTGATTGCTTCTAGTTGCTATTATGTTTAAATGACCAGTCACTCGGGTTCATTGCTGACCAGAATTGATTCGTTTTTTGGGTAGGAGAGAATTGAATTTGTTATTTAAAATCATAAATATACAAGGTGGTTGTAATGATGTAATTCAATATCATACCAGTAATGAAAAGCTATTTTGTGTGATCTACCAAATCTCCATCCGTGCTTACTATGTTTGACGCTGATCATCTTTCTCTTTTCACACATCATTGCAGTAAAGCCATTAATAACAGTTTAAGGGTATAGACAAGTGTCTTAGACCTGCAAGCTAGATATCAATGATTGACTAGGTAGTCCGTAACGCAATGAAGCCTAGGGGAAAGGAACAAATAGCATGGATTGCATTATGAGAAATCTCCAAAGACCAACCTACAATTGCTAAATGGGGAAGTTGACTATTTACAAATTCCTCCTATATTTAGACTGAAATGGGTGTTTATCACATTTTGATGGAGATATTGAAAATGTCAGAAATTTGATGCAACCCAACTTAATATTAGCTGTCAAGGGTACGGTGATAAGTAAAAGATCCAGTTTGCTAAATTGAATGAGTAGCTACGTGTTGGAGAGAAGAAAAAGTGTTCTTGGAATTTGTAGAAACAAAAGCGAATCTCTCATAAAACTTGGATGAAGTAAGGTACTTCATTATTAAATGGCAGAAAACTGTGCATTCTGTGTTGCATAGACACTGGCTAAAACTTGGATGAAGTGAGGTACAACATTAAAGCACAACTCTCGTCTGTGCTCCCAAAGAGGAACAATTGTCAGGTTGCAATGCCTTGAGGTGGTGATAAAGGGAAAGATTAAAGTATAAATGAAAATGGATCAAACCCAACAAAAAGCCTCTTAAAAGGTAAGCAAGTGAAAAATAAAATATTTAAGACCATGAAACTTGTGGTGATAATGAAAGCACAGGGCTAAAATTTTTTGATTGCTCGAAAAGTTTGGTTGACAAATTTAATAGGGCAATAGACCCCAATGCAGCTCCTCTAACAATGGATATATAAGCTTGCCATAGGGCGATACTATTTCATGTGATATTTGAAGAGATGATTGATAACCTATTTCTAATATTGTTAAAGAGATGAGCGGTAACCCATTTCTAACGTATTGTGTGATGCCATGTTCTAAAATGATGCATCCAATTGGCGATACACAACACAAACGTGTGAATGAATGAATGTGATTTTAATGACGTCCACGAGACCAAGCAGTCTAAGGGACCAAAGAAACTCTCAACCTTGAACAATTTCCATATTCCTTTCCAACTCTGATCTTTTATGAATCTTGACCAGCGAACCAGTAGTTTGGTTGACCTTATCCTCTTCAAATAAACAATTCATGTTGTCCACTTTCAAGATGGTTTCATAGTTAGCTCGAATATCGTCATAGGCTGCGCATTCTATGAGAAAGTGTCATTCGGTTTCAATTACGCCTGTCCTACAAAACATGCAAGTTCTCTCCTCCCAAGCCTCTTTGGGCCTCTTCCATTTGCCTGTCTTGCACCTGAGATGATGCGATCTCGTCCTCAATTGTCATTAACAACCTTGCTTTCCCTTTAATAGCAACCCCTAAGTATGTTTTATCCCCATGTTCCCTAGTTGGGTTGAACACTTGCATGTACTAAGCCTTTTTTCGACCGATTTTATTAGTCCACATGACACTTTGAAACTTCTCTATGACAAACTTTTTTATGTCCACATTTGTATTAGGACACTCATGTAGCTTAATATTCTATTTATCCAACCACTTATTATTTTGTTTCATCCATGTTTTCTTTCTACGGATAAGATCCTCATCCTTCACAATTTCCGACCATCGTTGGTCTTGCATGTTTTCAACCTTCTTTAAGTAGCTAAGTAATCAAGTTATCGTTGAAGCTTCCAACGGAAAAGTCCCAGCTTCCGCTAAAAGGATATCATAAGGTACACAGGTCTTAACTTTGAGATTGCTTGTAATTAGGTGCTTTTGAATTCTCTCTAGCTGCCTCCAATCGTAGTTTGACAGGCTGCCACCCCAAACCTTGAGAACCACTGGCGTGACTAGCAAACCGAAAAGAGTCTTCCTGGTTTTCCAATCCTAGAGTTCAACCGTTGTGCATTTTTTTTGGAGTAAATACTGTGTGTGTAAATGGGTACCTGTCAGAATCAACACAAACACTCAATAAGTCATTATATTAGTCCAAAAGGGTTAGAAAAGCATGTAAAACCCACTAAAACCAACCTATTGCCTGCTAACTAGGAGGAGTGTGATTAACAACATATTAGCCCTCAGAATATGCTATAAATCAGTGACGAATACAACCTAGCATGAAGGATTTTTACTTAAATAACAAGCTAAAAGATGATAAAACATGCAATCTAGCTCTAAAACATGAAATAAGAACTATAAGCTAGCATGAGATAATAGATGAAATGTGAATCTAGAGTGAATCTAACAGCATAACAATGTATTTTCAATCTAAGGTGAAGGCTTATTTGCTCTCAAAACAGGCTTCTATTTATAGAAGAATGGGAGAGAGAGAGGGGGGACAAGGTTCATTTATGAA
>MU223493.1:358000-407965 GCA_018584345.1 Thuja plicata
ATGAAAATCAGCAGCAATTAAAGATAGCTGCTACAGGTTTCCCGAAAACAGTAGTCGCTGAAGAATGGGAATAAATTTTGACTATGACTTCTAGACTATACTCACCCTCTAATAATTACATTATGCAAATATTAGTGGTGGTGTATTTTCATACCAACAATTTTGAACAGAATATAAACAATTACAAGACGCAAATCAAATTACTACACTAGATTTTTCTCCTATTATTAATGACAATATCGACATTATGATAATTTGTAGCAAGTCATTAGTGCCACTATGTGCAGGCCTTTGGTTTGTTACTAACATTAAGAATACTAATGCTCTAATATTATACCATTACTATCCCTAATAGGATTATAATATTATAATATATTATTATAATCATACCATTGCTGTTTTTTTTTGAGTAATTTTGGAGGATTCTATTTGAAGCCCCACCAATAATATTGAATAATAAACAAATAATTTTTTTTTTTGTTTTACTTTGTAACTATCACAATTGCGATGTCAACCCCCTGAATTGCGACGGGGATGCTGTAGCAGCGACGCCAAACATCTGTCGCAATTGCATTGGGACCCGTTGCAATTGCGACGTCAGCCAAGGGGATTGCGATGGAGTTGCTGTAGCGGCGACGCCAAAATCCCATCGCAATTGCATTGGGATCCGTCGTAATTGCAATGCATTCCACAAGAATTATGGCCAGATGATGCCAGAATAAAGTGGCAGTATAGCGACGGATAGCTGTCGTAATTGCGACGGGTGATGACAGACATCGTAATTTGTGACTAAAAACAAGCGACGTCTACTACTGTCGCACTGGCGACACATGGCTGTCGTAATTGCGACACATAGCCATCACAAAATGATGCCAAATGTATTAGTGTATCCTCCTTTATCATATCTCAAAAAATTACTCTGCTTCTCATCTCAGCTTGTCCTGTGCTACTTTTCGGGTGCAAAGTTCACCATATTTCTTCAATGCTTCCGGATCAAGTGTCCTTGGATCCCATTCAGGAATTTCTATGATTTCATCCAGTGTAACTACATCCTTGGTTCCTTTCTTCTTCTTCTTCTTTTTCTTTCCGTGAACACTCGATGAATGAGATACATCTAATGTTAACTGAGCCTTTTGCTCGATTTCTGGCTTTTCTTGCTCGGTACTCAGAGTGATGATTTGGTGAGGTACCCCGGTAGATGACCTTGTAGCTGTAGTATATGTATCTACTATCTTGTCAGGAGTCTTTGTGTTACTGTCACCTTTCTCTTCTGCAGCATCAGTGGTATCTTTAGGTGCATCACCTTGTGTTGTTACACCACTATGCTCGGTCTCTTTACTGTGATCTTCACCCTTGTCTTGATTTGTATCTATGACATGCTCAGGTGTCTTTTGTTGTGCTTCAGTCTCAATGTCAATTTCTTTGACCAAAATAGGTAACTGGCCAAGTACATCAGCTCGGGCGACCTCTAATGTGTCTTGCTCATCAATAGTATCAGTTGCTCTCATTGACTCATCTTCCTTGGCCTTATCATCTGGATCACCTTCAGTTACATCAGTTATTGTGATCTTTGGATGACATAAATTAGTCAAGAGTTTACGAATACTATCTAATACATCATCAATTCTTGTGGGTTCTGTATTCGGTCCAGTAGATGCAACATCATTTACTTCCTCGGTATCCTGGATTTCCTCGGGTGGATTCAACAGTTCATTCCAAAGTTTGGTGTTCTCTATATCCAGTTCCTTCATATTTCCTTGTAGAATATTCAATGTTTTTTGTCTCTTCAAAAATTTCTTGGCATACTTTTGCATTACATCATGTATCTCCTCGACTGTGCACTTAGCTTTAATAAGAGTGAGAGTTTCTTCTCTCATCTGTTTCTCGGTTTGAAGTGCATATGACCGTCTTGCTGATATTTTATCATACAATTTTGATGGAATAGAAGTAGAAAACTCAACTAGAACTTGTTTGAAGTTGATCATCATACCTATGATTGCTTCTTCAATTTTATCCTTATGCTTGGTAGTTAGATCAGACTATGCTTGTATCTTTGGATCTCCTAGCTATCCGGTTGTCTTTATTGCCTCTGCAATCTCATCAATGGTTTGTGATGTCTTGTTCTGTACAACTTTGAATTGATTTGGATTGTCATCAGAATCATCCTTGTCATGTTTGTTCCTTACATATCTCCTCTTTTGTCTTGGTGCAGTAGTACCCTTTTGTTTCCTTTTTTGGTATGTAAACTTAGGTGAGGGTCTGGTGATTTTTGCTACACCTTTCTTCAAAGGTGGTGAATCAATAGTCACCGATTGTGATCTTGTCTTCAGTGGAGACCCAGTCTTTGTGCTTTTGCCCATTTTGGCCTTAGATGCCTTAATTGGTTCTTCATCAGACTCAGTGGCATCAATATCATGTTCAGGTTCTGCTTTTTGACCGACTAAGGTCTGCTCCTCGATTTAATCTTCAAACTTGTCCAATTCTTCATCTGTGATTGCAAGTTTCCTCTTCAAAGTTTTGACAATTTTAGTCTTTTTCCTACCCATATGTTGAACTTGTAAAGTAATTTGTATTCGGGTCTTTGCTTCTTCATAGGTGCCAAATATCATGGCATATTTATCAATAGGATCATTCAATAGTTTCTCAATAGCCTCTCAAGCAACATCAATATATAATTTATAGTCATCAGAGGTAGCCATGTTGTCCTCGGATCTGCTGCTTTGATTAAAGTTGTACTGTGTCTACTACAAAACATATATCATCTTTGTATTTTTCTCCTAATTGTGTAGGAATTCTGGATCTCTTTTCCATCCTAGCTTTGAACTTAGAAAAATATTCATTCATAACAGGTTCAAAGTTCTTCCCTAGACTTGTAATCATCTCATCGATTTGTAATGTAACTGGTATGTCTGACTTACACTTTACTTTACTGATTGAGGGAAATAAATTATGCATGCAAAAGAATATGCAATGTTGTAATGAACCGAATTTACATGTATTTGACTTTCCCAATCTTATGGTTCTCATATTTTATTCTAGTTGCCTGTGCAACAACTCGGAAAGATCAAGTTGTAGTCCTTTCTTGACAATTTTGTAGGCTATGTCAACAACTCTGCATGGCATGATGTTCGATCTGCTGGACTGGAATATCTTATACCCAATGGCATAAGCTCCAAATCTTAGTTCAGGATCACTGATGCAGTTGATCTTCAAACCTCTTCCGTCCCACTCGGCTAATGTTAGCTTTTCTAACTCGGTTCTCGGTAGGTGCCTTAGGGCTTTAGTTTTTTCAAATATAGGATATCTTGTTACTGTGTGAGTTACATCTCTAGTTACCTTTTGGTCTCATCCAACCAAAGCTTTCCATCGTGTACTCTACTTAGAACAATGCGGATCCATTCATTGCGAAAGACCTTCGGTAAATTCACCCTTCATATTCTTCTACATGAGGGCTACAACTTGATCTTTCCAAGATGTTGCAAGGCAACTAGAAGAAATTATGAGAACCATACGATCAGCAAAGTAAAATACATGTAAGTTTGATTCATCACTACTTTGGATATTCTTCTACATGCAGAATTTATTTCCCTCAATCGGTAAAGTAAAGTGGAAGTTAGAAAAACTAGTTACAGTACAAATCAATAAGATGATTACAAGTCTAGGGAAGAACTTTAAACCTGTTATTAATGAATATTTTGCTAAGTTCAAAGCTAGAATGGAAAAGAGATCCAGAATTGTTAGAATTAATCTTTCCTTGGTAACTATGTAATTAAAAGATATACCAAGGACATGTCATATTATTTGTAATTTCTTTAATAAGAAATTTAGATATTCCTCTTTAAGAGGATTCCTACACATGGCACACACCAAATGTGAATGTGACACACATAGAGTATGGGAGTTACATGCAAACTCCTCCACTCATCTCTACTTAAGAGATGGTTCTCACACACTTCTTAGGGTTATAGGGTTCTCATAGGGTTTTAAGTTGATTCTCACAATTTTGATTTCTTCTCTCTTCTCTCATTCTCATTCTTGCAATATTGTAATAAGCGCTCTCTCTCTCTCTGCTTCTTTCCTCATTCATATTTATGCACAAGGGATTTTTCTTAGTTTTCCCCTTTAAAAAACACTGTCATGGTGTTGATCTTGAGCTTCTTGGTGAAAGTTCTTGAATCACCATTCTTTAACTCGGTTATGGTAAAATTCTTCTTGCAACTCTTTCTTGGATTATTTCCTATTTCCTTATCTCTATTTGTTTTCTTAATATTTCTAACATGGTATCAGAGCTTGCTAATCCTTGTTTGAGTGTTTGCAGGTTTTCTTGATCTAACATTTGTTGCAGGTTTCTTTTTGCTTTGTTTTCTAACCCTCTTTGTGCGGCGTGTCGCTAGAGAGTTGCATTTTTTTTTTTTGGTTTGGCTGGTTTTAGCCAGACCCATTTCAATTTCATTTTATATTCACCCTCTATCGGGAAACCGCAAGGTATTTCATTCTTGCATGCTCTATCATTCTTGCAA
Organism: Thuja plicata; assembly: GCA_018584345.1. Lineage (NCBI taxonomy): Eukaryota > Viridiplantae > Streptophyta > Pinopsida > Cupressales > Cupressaceae > Thuja > Thuja plicata. The sequence goes on from MU223493.1 coordinate 362,521, forward strand.
GGTTTATCATTCTTGCAGGTTTTATAGTTGTTATTATCTCACAGCTTTTGTCTTGTAGGTTTTTTGTCATCAGTATTTAAATAAGCTTCTTCTATCACCTTTTTTTCTATTTTTCCATTTCTCTATCTATTTATCTCTACAGGCTGAGATCTAGTTCTTTCAATTTCACAAATCTTTCCATTTCATACATTTTGTTCATATATCTTTTATTGTTATAAATCTATTTCTAATGTTTAATTCTCTGTTTAAATTCATCTCTGTTGCAGGCTTATCTCTTTTTTTTGTTGCAGGCATAACATTATTCTTGCAGGGTTTCACACACTTCTGGATTCATTTGGTTAAAACTCTTCTTTCATCTCTGGTTCTTTATTTGTTTTTTGTTTATATTACTTTTATATAGACCCGTACTCAGCTTTTCATAACTTTTGTTTCTGATGTTATCTCGTTAATTGCTTCGGTGAGATCCTGCATAATTTTCCTCTTACCAACATATCCAAAATTCAGCCAAATCCAACAGTTGAGTTGGGAGATATTTCCCCCGCACTAGGATTGAATTTCTGAGACAGTCATATCTCTTTCAAGAATAATTTAAGTTGCAATCTATTTTTACCATCTAATCATTTTAATTCTTTTAACATATTTCTAATTTTTTGTAGGTTTCTTTAGCTCTAATTTTAGTCTATCTTTAATCATTAGATTCCATTGAATGTCTAATCATTAGATTCTTCTAATTCAAATTTGTTTAAATTTAACAAAATTTATTCTACTTTTTTAACATTAAAGTTAAACGCTTATACATTTTATTTCATTTATCTTTTTTTTTTTAAATCATCTTAAACCCACTTTCATTTTTCATTATAAACATTTTTCAATAGCTATTTCATTATTTCATTGTAATTAAAATTTGTTTCATTCATTTAACAAAATATTTACACTTTTTTAATTGTTAAAAATTCTTGCATATTGGCATTTACTAATCACGTTAAATTGTCTTTTAAGCTTCATTATTATTTTCTACAACTTGTATTTAAGTTTATTTTAATTCATTATGTCAATATTAATTCCAGAGATTAATTTAACAAGTTCTAATTATCACGCTAGGAAGGCTCATATTACATTTATTTTTCGCTTTAAACATATTCTTGATGTGGCAACTAGTGCGACTTTTGTTCCTGCTACTACTTCCTCTAAGGAAGATATTGATGCTTGGAATGAGAAAAATGACAAGGCTTTAGGCCTTATAGGCATTTTTTACATCCAGATTTATATATATTAATTGCCCATTGTACTGAAGCACATGTAGCATGGACTATTTTGAAAAATACCTTCGACAGTGCAACTGAATCTCAAAAGATTCAACTCCAAGATCAATTGGAGGATCTCAGGTATACGGATTTCTCAAGTATGGATGAGTTTTTACTTAAGTTTGTTTCATTTCGAAGTCAATTAACTGGTTTAGGAGTTGATTTATTTGAAATTTGGTTAATTCATATCATTTTTAAAAATGTCTTCCTAGACAATTTCAGCAATTTATCACTAATATTCATTCTCAATTAGCTCTTCCTTTGTTAGCATCTCAATTAACTTATGCTATCTTTCAACAACTTTTACGTCAAGAAAAGGCTAAGTTAATTCAATTTGGCTCCATCAAATCTACTGAACATGCTTTCATGTTTAGATCTCATAATAATAGATCAAATAATCATAATCATAATAATGATTATCATAACAATTCTAATAGACCTCATTGTAATTATTGTGGGAAAGATGGTCATGTGATCAATACTTGTTTTAAGAAACTTAAACATGAGAAGTCATCTAATCCTAATACTCAAAATTCTCATAATCATAACACTCGTCAAGATTTTGCTATTCCTTATGGGATGTCTACTTCTCACTATGATGATAATACTATTTGGGATGAATATTATGATGAAGGATACTCTTAGAATAACCCTCTTGATTACTATCTTCCTACTCAAAATGATTATATGCTCTCTCCTTATGATCCAATGCAATTTTAAGATCCTTGCTCCCATGTTGATGATATTCTTGAACAAGAAGAGAAAATTATCTATAACTTTCTTAATGTTACTTTGCAAGATATGTGCATTACTCAAGATGAAATTCATAATGATGGTACTAATCCTATGATTGGTGTGGAGGTTAATGTTAATGATGGTAGCTCTCCTCCTATTGATGTTTCATATTATGATGAATACGTTACAAATTTGTTTTATGCAACTGGAGATTGCATTCCTGATTATATGATTGATGATTTGCAAAATGATTTTACTTTCCAAAGTGTTACTGATTCAGCACTAGGAGATCCCAATGATGGGAGCTCTACTAGTGGTTCTTTCCTTATTGCAGGCTCTGGTGTTGATCATGCTCCACCTCTTTTTTTTACTGGAAGTGAATATATAGAATGCATAAATGCATCTCAAGAATCTCAATGGTCACTTGAAGATTTGGGCCCCCCTCCGCAAGCAATTACATCTTTGTATTGTCAAAGTGCTATCCAATTAGCAAAAAATCCTATGTACCATTCAAGCTCCACCGATCCAGTTGAAGAAATACATGATGATCAAGTTGTCAACAATCTACTGAAGACTCTTTCAAAAGAAACATCTCAAAATCATTGTAAACATTTGGGTGTGGTACCTAATTCTCTCATCTCCCCAAGTAAATATTAAAGGGGGATGTTAGAATTAATCTTTCCTTGGTAACTATGTAATTAAAAGATATACCAAGGACATGTCATATTATTTGTAATTCCTTTAATAAGGAATTTATATATTCCTCCTTAAGAGGATTCCTACACATGGCACACACCAAATGTGAATGTGGCACACATAGAGTATGGGAGTTACATGAAAACTCCTCCACTCATCTCTACTTAAGAGATGGTTCTCACACACTTCTTAGGGTTGTAGGGTTCTAAATTGATTCTCACAAGTTTGATTTCTTCTCTCTTCTCTCATTCTCATTCTTGCAATATTGTAATGAGCTCTCTCTCTCTCTCTCAGCTTTTTTCCTCATTCATATTTATGCACAAGGGTTTTTTATTAGTTTTCCCCTTTCAAAAATATTGTCTTGGTGTTGATCTTGAGATTCTTGATGCTTTTGGTGAAAGTTCTTGAATCACCATTCTTTAACTTGGTTATGGTAAAATTCTTCTTGCAACTCTCTTGGATTATTTCCTGTTTCCTTATCTCTATTTGTTTTCTTAATATTTCTAACAAGAATTCCTACGCATTTAGTAGAACAATACAAAGATGATATCTATTTTGTAGTAGACATATATACAACTTGAATCAAAGCAACAGATCTGAGGACAACATGACTACCTCCGATGGACTATGAATTAGATATTGATGTTGCTTCAGAGTCTATTGAGAAACTATTGAATGACCCTGTTGATAAATCTGCCATGAGATTTTGCACCTATGAAGAAGCAAAGACCCGAATACAAATTACTTTACAAGTTCAACAGATGGGTAGGAAAAAGACTAAAATTTTCAAAACTTTGAAGAGGAAACTTGCAATCACAAATGAAGAATTGGACAAGTCTAAAGATGAAATCGACGAGTAGACATTAGTCGGTCAAAGAGAAGAACCTAAACATGATACTGATGCCACCAAGTCTGATGAAGAACCAGTTAAGGCATCTAAGGCCAAAAGGGGTAAAAGGACAAAGACTGGGTCTCCATTGAAGACAAGATCACAATCGGTGACTATTGATTCACCACCTTTGAAGAAAGGTGTAGAAAAAATCACCAGACCTTCACCTAAGTTTACATACCAAACAAGGAAACAAAAGGGTACTACTGCAACGAGACAAAAGAGGAGATATGTAAGGAACAAAGATGACAAGGATGATTTTGATGACAATCCAGATCAATTCAAGGTTGTACAGAACAAGACATCACAGACCATTGATGAGATTGCAAAGACAATAAAGACAACCAGATAGTTAGGACATCCAAAGATACAAGCATATTCTGATCTGACTATCGATCACAAGGATAAACTCAAAGAAGCAATCATAGGTATGATGATCAACTTCAAACAAGTTCCAGTTGAGTTTCCTACTTCTATTCCATTAGAATTATATGATAGAATATCAACAAGATGGTCATATGCACTTCAAACTGAGAAATAGATGAGAGAAGTAGCTCTCACTCTTATTAAAGATGAGTGCACAGTTGAGGAGATACATGATGTGATGCAAACGTATTCCAAGAAATTTCCAAAGAAACAACAAAAATTGAATATCCTACAAGGAAATATGAAGGAACTAGATATAGAGAGCGCCAAACTTTGGAATGAACTACTGAATCCACCTAAGGACATCTAGGATATTGAGGAAGTAAATGATGTTGCATCTTCTGGACCGAGTATAAAACCCACAAAAATTGATTATGTATTAGACAATATTCCTAAACTCTTGAATAATTTAGGTCACCCGGAGATCACAATAACTGATGTAACTGAAGGTGATCCAGATGGTAAGGCAAAGGAAGATGAGTCAATCACACCCGAGACTATTGATGAGAAAGACACATCAGAGGTCTCCCAAGCTGATGTACCTGGCTTTGGTAAAAGAAATTGACATTGAGACTGAAGCATAAAAAAGACACCCGAGCAGGTCTCAGATACAAATGAAGACAAGGGTAAAGATCACGGTAAAGAGACCAAGCATAGTGCTGGAACAACACAAGGTGATGCACCTAAAGATACCACTAGTGCTACATAAGAGAAAGGTGATGGTAACACAAAGACTCCTGAAAAGATAGTAGATACATCTACTACAACTACAAGGTCAGCTACCAAGGCACCTCCTCATCACTCTGAGTACCGAGAAAGAAAATCCAGAAACCAAACAAAAGGCTCAATTTACATTAGCTTTATCTCCTTCATCGAGTGTTCATGGAAAGAAAAAGAAGAAGAAGAAAGGAACCAAGGACGCAGTTACACTGGAAGAAAACATAAAAATTCCTGAATGGGATCCAAGGACACTTGATCTAGAAACATTGAAGAAATATGGTGAACTTTGCACCCAAAAAGCAGCACATGACAAGCTGAGATGAGAAGCAAAGAGTGCACAAGTTCTAAAAAAAGCCAAAGAGATTCTAATGCAAGTTGTACCAGATATCAACATTGATGAACGAGCCCCCATACTCAAACAACTTGAACTTCTCATCGAGGCAATTGACAAACCTGACATTGATGCTGAGAAGAAATTGGCAGAAAGAGCTAAAAAGAAGATCCAATATAAAGTTACCGAGAAGATCAGCCAGGCAGTGGCAATACATAAAGTAACTTTGTTTGAATTTGTAAGTCATTTAGAAACTGTTATGTCTGAAGCCATTACAATTCTACATCAGTTATGCACTCTAGATCAATTCACTACCGAGATTAGTGAAAAGATAAAGAAAATAGATCAAGATCTAAAGGATAGTGCAAATAGTCTATCAACCGAGTAACATGCATTACAGATGCATTACAACAAGGTACTTCAAAACCAGTAGTTGAGACAAGACTTGAAGAAAGAAGAAGAGACAATTAGAGAACAAGTAACCGAGCTTCAGGCAACGTTACTACCGCATTTGATCATGATGCAAAAATATGTGACATTGATAAAGAATCTAATTGTCACCCCAGAATTGTTAGAGACAGACAACACATATGATATGCATGCTCAGATCAATTTAGAATAGTTAACCCTCGAGCATTTAAAAGAGGAATGAGAGAAGCTACTGGAAACTCTCAAGAATGCATATTTTTGACAAACTGTAAGTTATACTCATTTTTTCATTATTTTCAAAAAAGGGGGAAATATATGTATATATCTATAGTAAAGGGGAATAATATAATTAGGATGAGTTCATATACATATACCGAGTATATACAAAGGGGGAGAGCATGTACAAAGGGGGAGTCACTATGTATAGTATTATGTACAATAATCTTTTTTTGATACTAATGCCAAAGGGGGAGAATGTTGCTCCAATTATGCATTGAAGTTGTCATTAGTTATCAAGCAGACATAATGGACAGTCGGTAACAGAGTCACAAAAAGATAGTCTATATAATCACCGAAGTACAGAGTTAATTAAGAGCACTGATCATGCCCAGAGTTAACCGAGTACAATGATACTTGAGCTAATAGAATATACCGAGAAGTAAACAACACTGAGCTACAAAACATAACCAAACACCAGCATAACCGAGACACACATATTACACCAAGCACCGAGAGACAACATTAACCAAGTGGAATAGAGGCCACCTAAAAGTTTGTTGTGGCACATCATTCTATGTAACAAATTTTTAGCCGACCTAGATAATGGTTTACACGATCGAGGAGGACATTACTTACAGATATACAACATTAATTGTTTATGTCTCCTATGTGTAGATGATCAAGGTAAATTATGTACACTATTGATCTTAGGGTAGGGATGTAATTTTTAAGCCCTAATTAGGTCATATCGTTTGATATATAAATGTATAGATGTCATTTTGTAAAGTATGTTGATTAAGAAATAATCAAGTAGCCGCCATACTACAAACATCAAAGATCAGACAAGGGATTTTAAGGACAGAGACTACATTGCAAAAATCAATTTATAGAACTAAGGCAAGGCTACCGAGAAGAACAAAGCAAAAGGTATTATCATTCACATTGAGGTGATATGTTTGTATGTACTTAATGAATCTGTATCAGCAATATTGAGATTGTATATGTTTCAGATCCAATTTATGTTACTCTCTAACAATTGTAATAGACCCTAAAATCTCTTAACAAAGTAGACTTAAACGCCTTATTGTAAATCTCTTAATCAAATGCACACATACTTTGTGTTGCTAAATCCTCACATGAGGTAGATCTAATCGATCTCATTGTTACTCCTTACAGGGTAAGATCATCAGAAGTGATCATTCTTGTAAGCTTTAACAGACTAACTTTATTTCTACAGTAGTGAAGTTTTGTGGGTCTCATCCCCACTGCAGTTTTTACCTTCTAACAGGGGTTTTCTATGATACCAAAATACTAGTGTCATGAGTACTTAATTTTATGTATGTATATTGTTTAATTTACATGCATTTACATTTTAGAAGTGATACTATATGTTTTGTGTATGCAATCTACTGTTAGAATAACTGAGGGGGGGGGGGGGGGTGAATCAGTTAGAATCAGTCTCCTCACAAATTATCCTACAGTCCCAAATTTCTCTAGATGTATACCAAAACAAATTCAATCATATATTCAACTCGGTGAAAATGTATTCTTTAATCTTAAACTTTCATCAATAGTGTTTACCGAATATCAGTAAATTAATACTGTGATTACCATCTGGGTCAACAAAATAAAGTGTAAAGTAAAATAAAAATCCACAACATTCATGCACATTGACACATAGATTTTTAACATGGAAACCTTGTTAAGGGAAAAACCACCTGGGACCGGTAACCCAAAATATTTTCACTCTTCTGAAGTGAGATTGGTGAAAAGCCAACCCTGTTAAAGGTTACAATGCACACTATTAAATGTGACCTTGTTTGAGGATTTAAAACTAAAAGTTCTCTCTTGACCATGCATCCACTATGGGGTCAACAAGAAAATAATCAAAATTCTCTGAATGTTATAATAAAGACTTCACTATCCTACTTAGTTAAGAGATTTTGTCTGTAACAATGGTTAAACTGATATAGTAATGATCTGATTCAAATACAACTCTCATTTGCAGATATTCAGATCTATGCTAAGTACATAATACCTATGACCAATTTCTTCACTTCAGTTCGTCTTATACTTCATACTTGTTCTTCTCTTTCCTCTGTCGCTCGGTTATGTCTGTAGAAAGTGCTTGATTATGTCTTTAACCAGTTTGATCAGTCATGCATAAACTCACATGTATGTACATCAGGTGTAGCGTCTATTCATAATGAATCTCTTGTCTCTTATATAGACATCATAGGTCACTTAATTTTCATCCATCAAATCTTGCCGCTTAATCTCCATCATTCATTTTCCCGCTTGATCCATCCTCGGCAATTGTGTTAAAAAAATGTTTGAATCTTTTTCGTCTGATCTTCATTGAATTTTAATAACCGTTTGATCAAATAATTTTTTTTATCTTTTACCTCAAAATCATCAATTACCAAATCAACATTCTAGTCGGCCTCGGTTTGAATTAACTGCTCGGTCTTAGTATTAACTATGTTGTGTCAGCAATCCCTTGCTCTGTTATCACTGTGCTCAGTATATACTGTATTTTACTCAGTTTACACTGTCTCTCGATGTATACAAAACTCTTCATTTTCCGACCACATAAACATTGTTTGTTCCAGATCTTCAAATCACAACATTTTTTTCCACCATAATAATACTCAAATAAGTTGACATCAATAACAATAAATTAACTAATAATGTTTATCATCACTTCTGCAACTTGGTTGAATATCAACAAATGACTTCAAACATACAATCAGTTGTAGTTCATCAATCTCTCCCTTTGGCATTGATGGAAACACAATATGAAATATGAAATATAAAATGCCATACAACAAATACCAAACTTTTGTTCTACAAATGCAACAATTCTGTAGCTCTCCCTAGCTTGAATATATATAAAAACTCACCATGCAGACTCTCCCTGCTGTGTGTGGTAAAATGTGAGATAAGAATCTGCAACCAAACACTTCAATAAACCATGACATTAAGGGGTTAATAAAACATGAGATTTAAAGCACTAAACTAAAAACCCTTGAAATTGGCCTATTGCTTCCTAGTTGAAGCAAGTATGATTCTCATATTTGTCCATCAAATTGGGCATAGAGACATCAGTGACTTGACTACTTCAAAATGGAAGATTCAATGCAAGATGGAGCAAGATGCATAGACTTGCATACTTGGCTCTTGAAATCTTAAACATGAGAATGCATGAACTAACAAGATAAATGCATAACATCATGAGGAAATAAAACTAAGATGCAAGATTAAACTATCAAATGAGAAGAACAATGCATCTGTATTAAGCTAAGAAGGAAACTATAATGCCATCTAAACTAAGAAATGAATCTAACTATGCAAGAAATGCAAGAATACTAATAATGAGAACAAGATGACTATGAATGCACTAAGAACTCTAAAATGAAAATAGCATAATAAATTTACTCCAAATATTCTTGTTATGAATGAAAAAAGGGAGCTATCCATTTTATAGGAGATTCCAAGGAATGAGTGGTTGAGATTAAGAGGAAAAAGAATTGATCAATGGTGGAGATGTAATTCCTCTCAATCCATGTGAGATGATAAAGGGATTTGGATTGGTCAACTATGTGGAGAATAAGATAAAATTGGTATTTTCTCCCTTTTTATTTGTTTTATTTGATTTTTGAGTGCACACCCATGTGTGAATGGGTTCACTTTTTGAACTTAGGACTTTTTTATTTTATCCCAATGTTTTATTCTTTTTGGGTTTAGGCTTTGATGTTTGATTATTTGATTCAACAAGTTAGGATTAAAATTATATAAGAAAGTTTGATTAAATGCTCAATAATTTAGAGTCTGGCAATATTGTCTTAGATTTAGAATTCATTAAGACCAAATATTTGAGAAATAGGGGTCATGGGTTTGCTAGACCATTTTTGGGTGATTACATTTGCCCCTCTTTGACTAATGTGTGATCGATCTAGGAACACATTGGGTCAAATAAAATTTGAAGCTTGATTGGATTTGGAAATAGCTTGATGTGAAGTGATGAAACTATCCCACAGATAAGAAACCAATTCCAAACTTGATCGAATGTAGACCGATTGAAGATTTGAAGATATCAGCTCTGGACTTGATTGAGCGAAGACTGAAAAAGAGGTCATCTTTGAACTTGATCGAATGAAGACAGACAAAGAGATCTGAAGATATCAGCTTTGAGATTGATTGAGCGAAGGCTGATAGAAGAGTTTGAGCATTCAATTTGATGTGAAGCGATGAAACTAAATGCCCGTCCTCCAAGTAGATTTCCCAATTTAAGGTTTTTGAATGACGAACCAACCTGATGTGGTGCGATGAGACTGATTGTCATTCGATTGATTGATTGCGGATAATTGACTTGATATGGATCTTGATGAAGCCAATTACTAGATTGAAGGGAGTTCTCATATTGATATGGTGTGATGAATCTAATATGCCCCTAGAGATTGAGATTTAATATGTAGTAATGAGAATCACTTGATTAGGTCTTGATTTGAGTCAGGGCCTGATGCCCCTAGATTGAACTTGTTGATGTGAATCAAATTGTTAATGTAATGGTACTGCCCCCTCGGGAATGAAATTTAAAGGAGGGGAGGCACAAGCCCGATAGATCGTAAAGTATTGAGAAATGTGAGATGTGAGCCTATTTTAAGGTCTGGTTTGACCAAGTTTGATCAAAATTGACTTAAGTTGACTTTTTATTTTTGGAGAGGAAAATGTGTAAGAGGAATCTCAGATCAGAATACTATGAGGAAAGCGTCAATAATCAACTGCATTTGTTAAAATTAGGTTAAATTGTGTGTTTGAGGATCAAAACATCATCAAATTTTTATTTCAGTCCTGAAAATGGATTCAGAGCGGTCCGATTAGCTAGGGGTGCAATTTTCACATCCATATGAGCATTTTGAAAATTAGGTCAATTTTCTATATAAGGCCTGGAGGGGTCATTTTCAAATCATTTTCACTGTCCACCTTTTGAGTTTCGAGAAGCTTCTTTGAGAAAAAATGGTGGTCCTGGTCTCTACTCATTGTTTCAAGTGCATGCGGAGGCAGAGATGGCCCAAAGATTATCCGCCACCTATAAGTAGTCGATAAAATTTATCTTTGCATGTGAATTTTTCTCGTTTTAGTTGAATTTTTCATGTTTTTACATGTTTTTGCTATCTATCTGCGGTTTTTTGTATGGTCCTGTGAAAGGGCTCGTACAACAATCTACCAAAAAATATTTTGTCATCTGGGGACCTTAGATTTGTTGCACGAGCCTTACCCATCTGTCGCACGACAATATTCAAGCCTGCCCCTTTTGTCGTCTGAGACTATATAATCTGTCGTATGAGATTGTTTCATCGTATGATCTAAAATCCAGTGTCGTATGAGCTTTAGGGGCCATTTTAATCATTTATTTATTTCTTCGTATAGGAACAAAGATACTTTTTTCTGAATTTTTCATCCGGTTGTATGTTCGACTTGCTTAGTAGCCTGTTTGCGAGATTTTCCGATTATGTTGTAGTGATTTTACTTTGATTTGATGTTGATACTGATGTCATTTCTATTGTTTGTCTTCATGTAGGTGCAGTTGCCTGATATACAGTTCAAATCTACGTATCTAGCCACCATGCAGTTAGTTCGTGGCTTATCAGATGATCAGAGGGCACATGTCCGAGGCTGTGGTCTCTCTTAGTTTCTTCAGATGCCTGATATCCGGGTGAACCATGGGATGTTGACCATGCTAGTGGAGAGATTCCATAGCAAGGACAACACATTTCACCTATCAATGGCGGAGATGACCATTACCCCTGAGGACATTTATAAGATTTTGCAGATTCCTTTTGTTGGAGTGTGTGTGGAGTATGATTCCACACCTTTAGTCGGTGTACAAGCATTAGCTCGAGTGTTTCATAATTCATTGATCATAGATTGATTGATCACCTGGGAGACATTGTTAGAGAGCTATGGAGAGTAGTGGTCTCTGGAGTGTGTTCTTGTCAGGTTCAATGGTGGTTTCCTTATGGCTGATCGATCATAGTAGGGTTTCTTGTGTGGATGGGCTCGGACACTAGAGTGTTTGATTATGTAGCTTGCACATCTTGGTTGGGGTTAGTGCCTCTTAGCATAGATGTATCATGAGATGCATGAGGTTACTTACAGATGTACGCAAGGTATGGCTGCAGAGGTTGTGGTTTTACAGATATGGGCCTGGGAGCATCTCCCAGTCTGTAGACCTATCATAGCAGACACTCGACAGGGTGGACAGCCCTATGTCTATAGATATTTAGGTTTCATCACACAACCCTTTCTTGGAAAGATAGATTATTGGAGGTGCTAGCTTGATGACTTGAGCCTGGTTACATGGCATCCTTATTTGCAAGTAGAGGTCTGGGCATAGTGGCAGATAGTCCACAGATATTTCTTCATCTCACGCCCACTGTTGAGCAAGACATCTTTAGTGATAGAGAGGTTTGCATTGTCTCAAGTGCTGAGGAAATTTGGATGTATCCAAAGTATTTCCACAGAGTATACTACTTATGCTTGATTTCTAGAAGAGGAGCACAAAGGCTTGTCTCGCAAGTAAGATTTTTCTTTGCATATTCTTCTTCCTTTAGTTCTTTGTTGATATCTTAGCGCTTGTAAGTCATAGACTAAGCATTGAACATGTCATTATGCAAGTTATGTTTTGCATTGTGTACACAGGAGCTTATTGAGCTCAATCGACCATCATGGGAGTACTTGGAGGGAGTAGTGGATGCAGGAGTTACTACGGAGTATCAGGACCATCTGTCTCAGTATCCTTTTCCTAGATTCATAGATCCGATAGAGAGAGTGCCTAGGATTGATGAGGATTCCCCAGAGCAGGCACCTATGGTGGATGCATTGATCACTCCTCAAAGAGTGCCATAGAGAGAACCTCAGCAGCCACCACAGAGGATTCCTACTCAGCCAAGAGTAGGAGCGGAGGCAGGTCCAAGAAAGACACCAGGGTCAGGGCGACACAAGGATCGCAGGGAGATGGGCACCCTAGGGTTGATTGGAGGATAGGTGCCAGCCACACAGGTTTTTGAGGAGGAGATGCAAGATGTACAACCCAACCTAGGGCTAGATGATGCAGTTAGGGTAGTCTGGCAGCGTCGAGAGGCACGAGAGGATGCAGAGCAGGAGAGACCACAGGGAGAGGAGGGTCCTCAGAGAGAGCCACAGACAACTCAGGATGTAATCAGGTCATTGAGGAAATGACTACAAGCTTCCTAGACACAGCTAGCAGTGGCTCAGTCCTAGATAGCAGATCAGGATCGAGTGATCGTAGGGCATGAGTGAGTGATCACAGGCCACGAGGAGAGAGTTCAGGCTTTGCAGAGTCAGGTGACCTTTCAGGCCAGTAGGGTTGCCTACTATGTTGCAGTGTACACTGCAGTAGTTCCTAGGGCACAACAGGTGTCATCATATTCTTAGTATTTAGCATGATCTGATGGTGGTGAGGGAGGGAGAAAGACTTGATTACCCCTCTTCTATCTTATCCCATTCTAATTTTTGAGATCTATTAGATTGTATATTATTCATTCGCACCGAAGGTGCACATTTTTGCTTGATATTTATGAGAGAACATATTTTGTATACACCAAGACATTTCTAAAATACGATGATCCCTTCGTGGTAAACATGTTGTGTCATTATCTCTTTTCATATATCTTGTACAATATTGTGATGTTGTATGATTTTTTTTAGCTTAGATCATAGATGATAGTTGTAAATCTTATATTCTTCATTTATCTTGTACATCATGCTCTTGTTATTGTTACTGACCTCTTTGTGTATAGATGAATAACCTTAAGGAGATGAAATGCAGTTGATTGTGTCAACTGAGGATAGAGGAGAAACTGTTTATAGGGATAGCTTTGTGTTTAGATTATTTTGTTGGAGTATGCTATCATGCTATCATGCAAGCCTAGAAATACAACCTACGACATGAGTCAAGTCACCGATGCCTTAGTCACAATATTTTCATCACTTGGACTTTTGGGACCTTAGAATCAATATAATCCTTACTGGTATTGGTGGAACCATAAGAATATGAATACGACTCTTCATTGGATAGATGTGAGAAATGAATGCAAGCATCTAGGAAAAAGAGTCAAGATGACCTGAAAACTATTTCTAGTTTGATATAACAAAAGTACACTAGTATCGAGACATTCAGAGCCAAGATAACCATGAGTGCGCTATTGTTGAAACAAGCATAATAATAAACAAGGAGATAGGACCAACCTCACCTTATGGTACAAGAGAGTAGGATCGAGGGATGTGTGGCTGATCCACCTGAATGCATAAGCTCTTATCACATACACCCTACTTTCTTGACATAAAGATCATTGGAACTACACCAACAAGCATATATCAAAGAAAACATAGGAAATCATTGATAACAGATATCATACAAGAAAATTGTCAGCAATCGTTCAGTCTATTTAACTTGTTTGATGTGGGTGTTAATGAACACCGTCACATTGGTTTGTTTGTGTTTTATTGTGTGTATGTTATCTGATGTGTTGAGAAACACATATTTGTCCAAAAAATGGGAGTGTTGAGAAACACTGTTTGATTAAGGTGTTGAGAAACACCAATGTGTCAGTGGAAAACTGTCTAGAGAAGGAGACCAATTGTGAGGACTTGACAGGTTGACTAACATGGTGTTGAAAAAGTAAGAGGCCTATACAAGACCTAAAAGGGCTTCAATTAGTGAAGCAAGGACTGGATTGATGTAGCATCCTAGAACAACATGAAGATCATCCCACAAATGAGATGAGTCAAGATATGCATTGATATATGGACCACTTTGTTTACAAGTGGCGCTTGTTGCCAGGTTTTCACCACTTGGCAAAGATTCTATTTTTGCTACCAAGGTGCATGTTTCTAGGTTTTCACCAAGGCACTTATTTTCTTTATTTTTCAAATTTTTTTGTATTTTTCACCTTTTCACTTTTTATTTTCTTTTCTTTTTTTTGATTTTTTTGATTGATTGACTCATTAAGGTGCCTGTTTGCCAGTTTTTCACCAAGATAGTCATTTTTCAGAACATTTTCCAAAATTTTTTGATCTTTTTAGCTTTTAGCTTTTTTTGATATTTTTAAATTTTTAAGATCGATCACTAATTCTCAAGCAAGATCACATTTTCTTTGCCTCCAAATGCACAGCAAGGTGCAGAACATTACAACGGGATAAGTAGACTGATGGATGAGGCGAAAAGACAATGATGAATTAAGAGAGTGATTTCATCTTTCAAGGACAGTCTCCTCAAGAATACCCAAGCCAAGGAAAAAAAATAGCAATGTAGGTTCGTGGAGTGGTGCTAGATAACATATAGACTAATGACTTGATGTCATGAAAATCATGTAGTCCAAAAGAATGGACATGTCAAGAATTGTTGTGAGAAACTCTTTTTCATTTTTTGTTCTTCATTTAGATCAAGACCAAGGGGTTAATTAGATAGGACAGTGATAGGATATCATGATCAAGATAAATGGTGAGGAATTCTTTTGGATTAGGGAAATGATATTTCATGGATAGTAAGTATCGGCTAGGGATAAGCAAGATCATGATAGGGTACCATGGATAAGAGAAATTGAATAAGCTGATGGACAGGATAATGGATATCAAATAGGCATAGCGGTCGTGGATAGGTTCAACCTTGTCAAGATCACCAGAAGGAACACATATGCTCATGGACTAGTAAGATATGATGGATAAGATGATATAGAGGGAACTTTCCCCCAAGTGAAGAGTGCAAGTAGGAGAAATTATGCATGATGCATGTTTACCAGGTTTTCATCATGGTACTTATCCAAGGTGCCACAAGAAGAGGTTTTCACCATAGGATGGATTGATTTCTCTTTACTTTTTCTACCAAGGCGCCTGTTTCCAAGTTTTCACCAAGGCACTTTTTTTTTTCTTTCTTTTTCAAAATTTTTAATTTTATTTTGCTAATTTGATGGAGGAACTCGAGCCTCTTTATCTTTGGATAGTGCACCTTTGAAGGGTATGCTATGATAGGCCAAGGCTGCTGAAATTATTCGCAAAAGATGTTGATAGGGTGATGGTAGGGAATGAAATGGAGGATAAGGGAGATGGTATCTAAGGATTTATGTGATGGATTGGATAAGGGGAATGAAAGGACATGGGATGGATGGGTAGCAGGTAGGTGTGGGATATTGGATAGGGTATTGAAAGGTTTGTATATGGGTATACATAAATGGTGATAAGATCAACATTGACACACACCTTGAAGGGTAGTGGACAGATGGAGAAAAAATAGATTGAATAGCTTGAGGCTTTAATGTAGGAGATAATGGAAGGTTTTGGGGAGGAGATAAAGGAAAAGCCTTTGGAAGTTGGGATGCCAACTTTGATTTTTTTTTTTGTATCCAAGTCCTTTAAAAGAGACTTGGGAATCCAAATAACTTTTGATTTTCCTTTTCTTTTGGATGATTTAGGACGCAATTCTTCCATGATGGATTTAGGAACTCATATTTTCTTTGATCTTCTTCCTTTCTTAGTGGACCCTTATGGTATCTTGAATATTCCCTTTTTCTTTTTAGTCACATGTCGATTAGATTGGACATAGTGATCTTCATATATAAATGGATTCTTGAATTTCTGATTTCTTTGTTGCACATCCAATTTTCTTCCAGAAGACTTGGGAATGGTGGATGAATAGGGATTATATGAATGGTTCATATGTGTGGGTTGATAGGGAGAGTTCAAGGATGCATTTCTTTGTTGATATTGATAGGGGATAGGGTAAGTGAATGAAAAACTATTAGTGATAGGCGTGGTGGATGGAGGGATGTAAGGACCCAATATAGATGGAAGGAGTGATGGTTTCAAATTTGGGATATAGGGACCAAGAATGGATTTGGAGGATGGAGGAGGTTGATGCTTATGTGAAAATGGAGGGAGATAAGGTGTGCAAGGGATATCAACATCTGTGGTGTGATCTGCATGACTAAGGCTCTTTTCTTTAGAATTCATTTTTATATCAATAGGAACATGAGTAGCTTTGATAGGAGCAACTGAAGCTTGAGGGGATTTATTGTGATGCAAGGGATTTATAGGAATGATGGTTTTCTTAGGTAGATATAGAAGATTATGACAAGGGGATGATTGGATACTTTGATCTTGAAAAGGATCTTTAGATGGCATATAAATGGTACTTTTCTCTTGATTTTCAATAGGCTCATTAGAGATGGTGGAAAGGATATCTTGATCTTGCTTGGGAGATGGAGGGATATCTTCTTGGAAGAAATGGAAAGGGATGATGAAATCATCATGGGAATTTTGAGATATGTATCTTTGGTCAACTGTTGGATAAGGATGGATGGTATCTTGATCTTGATCATTAATGATATTTATTTCTTTATACTTTGGATTATCCTCTTGACATGGAGCCACTTCTAAGGATGGGGTAGGAATTTTGATCTTTATATGGGATTCTTGACAAGATGATGGAGTATCATTTTGAGTAGGCATGATAGTCATTGAAGCACATAGAGGCTTTGGGTCTATGATCTTTGAAGCCTGAGAAAGACTTGCAGTCGTATGATGATTAGCTTGGATCTCTTTTAGAGGTAGTCCTTGAGGGTAGACATAGTTAGCATGAAATGAATTAGGTTCTTTTTTTGATGGGGATACTTTGGATAGCTTTGTTTCTTTATAAGATGAATGAATGTTGGAGGAAATGGAGTTTGCACGAGAATCATAATTAGACATAGGTTAAAGATTTAGATCTTGCTTGAGAACAATATCTTCATTAGATGATTCCTTAGGATTTTCAATTTCAATTATGTCAACATCTATGAGATCTTGGATTTTGTGTTTCAACTCCATGGAATCTGAGGTTTTATGCTCATTGTGTCGATGATAGGCACAATACTTGGTCAAGAATACAAAACCACGTGAAGTGATTTGCGGCAATGTGATGAGATTGTTTTCGAGGAGTTCTTCCAATACTGATTCATAATATTGTCCCAAAGGATTAAATGCTCTATCCAATGTAAATTTAGATGCACTTGTGTTTGCTGAAGAGATATGAGACTCAAGATCATGATGCATTGATTTTTTGTTGCCATGTGATGACAATTGTTGAGATAGGGCTGATTCTTCTTGATTTGTTGGACCATAGATCAAATTATGTTGAGGTCATGAGATAGACTTTGAATCAAAGATGTGTCAACCATGAAGATGCTCTTGATCAAAGATAGGTTGGTCATGAAGATGTTCTTGATCGAAAATAGGATTGGTGTGAAGTAGCGAAGTAGCCATTTTGTTTGAAGAAGATGAAAATATGGATGAATTGTGATCATAGAGGAAAGGAAAGGTTGATCTTAATGAGGATTTGTTGGATGGTATATCATTTTCTCCCTTTAAGTCTTGGATTTCATATTTCAAAGATTATATTTGTTTTGATATACATGCAATAAGAATCTCTTCTTGCTTGTTGTTAAGACCATAAGGTTTAGCCCATTAATTTTTAGTCATTATAAGATTGCCTTGATGCACTTTGTTTAGAAGATTGGAGGGAAAGTATGATGTAGGAGTTGTTTTTGTAAATAGGATCATATTCTTGATGAGAACTCCTAGTGTGAACCAAAATGAAAGATAATCACAATCGAGAATTGAAATGACTAGATTGATGGGTCAATGTCAAAGCTTCAAAGATTTGTTTGATGAAGAAAAAGGTTGATTTTGGTTGTTGAACTTGTGCAAGGTATCATGCGTTTGAGGTTTGAATACCTGCTAGATGACACTTGCGACAAAGTCGATAAAGAACAAAGAGAAAAGAGTCAATATGATTGAGAGAATTACGATAAGCTAGGACAAAAAGACAATGACGAGTATAACCACCAGATTTGAAAGCCGAAAAGACCGTGACATGATATAATAGCAGTTGCTGCAAGAGAGTGACCAAATGACAAAGATCTTAATGCTGGACTGATTTCCACCTAGGTCTCATACGATAATACAAGAGTCCTCATTCTCAAACGACAATACATGAGTCCTCATACAAGTTTATGCCCTCTATATATGTTTTCATACAACAAATTCTATGACCTGAGATGAAAAAATACTCTGGGACAGTTTGCCACTTGTGTGAAAGAGATTTTGGATAATTTTGCCTAATATTTGAGATGAAAATCTTGATGTTTACTTTTTTCTACTGTCAAAATGTTTTTGTTTGAAGGATATGTCAATTTTCAAGGTGTACAAGCACATCAAACAAAAAGTGTGAAGAACCAAACACTTTCTACCCTATAGTCAATTTGGCTTAGTATTACAATCTTTGCCCATGCTTGATATTCCTTCACCTTACACAAAGTGATATTGGCTTTTGTCGGGACTAGGCACGTTGTGGGTTTTGGAAAGAGACTCAATGATTGAATCACATAAGCTCCCCCATGCCACATTAATTATTTCAAATGTCCTTGGGAATACATATGTTGGTTGTAAAATCTTGGGGTGATCCGGTTAAAGTCCACTTGGATCGATCCTTGCACAAAGATTATGATACTCACGGAGGTAGATCGAGTATCCTCTATCTAATAAGTGTCTAGTAAGTTCATCTGTTCATGACTAACCCTTGTAGTTTTGCAAGAAAAATTGAGGCGTATAGCCCTACAAGCACCCAAAATGTATAGTCTTGCACGCAAGATTGAGACCTATCGGCCCTACACAAGTTGGATGTATCTCCCTTGTAGTCTTGTAAATAGGATTGAGACCAATAATGGCCCTACAAGTGCTCAATCAAATTTAGTTCTTTCTTAGAAATACTAGGGCAACGAGGCCCTACAAGTGAGAAAGCATTAGAGATAGAAATAGCCATGTCATCCCTCTCTTTGGATTGAAGGAAGCATTTGATTATAGTGGGGTGGAAGTAGCCAGGTCCGCTTATTCCCCACTTAGGTTGTTCCCAAGAGATTGCTCCCTTGGCAGGCCCTCTAAAGTTTTAACTTGAAAAGAAAATGGATTGGTGACAAAAAGGAGTCTAGATTTCTGATTCTCCCTCAAGGGGAAAAGAACATACTCTCCTATCCAGCATCATTTTCTCTACACACACACAAGACACACTTTAAGTTCTTTCCCAAAGATTTAATTATTTAATGCAAAACAAGTGAGTCTGGGTGTTTGATCTTCCCAAAAGGAAAGAGAGCATACTCCCCTAACACTTGCTTCAAATTAGACAAGAAATATATTTCTAGTTAATCTATGTGCCTATGAATCAAAAGAAAATGCTAACAAGCACGATCATTTGGTTGATGTGATTTCAAGGCAACCTGCAAACATAATCATTAGTAGTCCCAAGTTTCCTTTAACAAGCATCCTACAAGCACAGACTATTAGTAGTTGTATAAAAATAGTTTGCAAATGTGGCTTTGGCAAGAGAATCTTCCTCAAAAATGTTCTGCAAAAAACTAGTTAGGCTGCAAAAATAGACAGTAGAAAGACCATAGAAGACATGTCAAAGATTAGAAACTCAAAATTAGCTCAAGAGAAACCCTAAAAGTTCTTGTTGTTTATGAAATGACAAAGTATAGAATAGATCTTGGCATCAAACCTCGTACGACAATACAGTAGCTTCCATACAACAAAACAAAACCTCATACGACAGATCACAACCTCATTCGACAAATCAAATGCTCTGATACAAAAAAAGGTAGGAAATAAAAGATCATATGACAATATACCTATTTTTAGATGACAAAGTACCAATATGCAATTTATCGTACGATAGAGAACACAGTATAGTATGATAGAAAGCGTAGTTTCGTCAAAAATATGCAAGAAATCGTGAAAATGGAGCAAAACGCAACTTTCTGCCCCACGGTGGGTGCCAAAAATGTGTGTGGTAAAATGTGAGATAAGAATCTACAACCAAACACTTCAATAAACCATGACATTAAGGGGTTAATAAAACATGAGATTTAAAGCACTAAACTAAAAAACCTTGAAATCGGCCTATTGCTTTCTAGTTGAAGCGAGTATGATTCTCATAGTTGTCCATCAGATTGGGCATAGAGACATTGGTGACTTGACTACTTCAAAATAGAAGATTCAATGCAAGATGGAGCAAGATGCATAGACTTGCATACTTGGCTCTTGAAAGCTTAAACATGAGAATGCATGAACTAACAAGATAAATACATAACATCGTGAGGAAATAAAACTAAGATGAAAGACTAAAATATCAAATGAGAAGAACAATGCATCTATATTAAGCTAAGAAGGAAACTATAATGCCATCTAAACTAAGCAATGAAGCTAACAATGCAAGAAATGCAAGAATACAACTAATGAGAACAAGATGACTATGAATGCACTAAGAACTCTAAAATGAAAATAGCATAATAACTTTACTCCAAATATTCTTGTTATGAATGAGCAAAGGGAGCTATCCCTTTTATAGGAGATTCCAAGCAATGAGAGGTTGAGATTAAGAGGAAAAAGAATTGATCAATGGTGGAGATGCAATTCTTGTTAATCCATGCGAGATGATAAAGGGATTTGGATTGGTCAACTTTGTGGAGAATAAGACAAAATTGGTGTTTTCTCCCTTTTCATTTGTTTTATTTGATTTTTGAGTGCACACCCATGTGTGAATGGGTTCACTTTTTGAACTTAGGACTTTTTGATTTTATCCCAATGTTTTATGCTTTTTGGGTTTAGGCTTTGATGTTTGATTATTTGATTCAACAAGTTAGGATTAAAATTATATAAGCAAGTTTGATTAAATGCTCAATAATTTAGAGTCTGGCAATATTGTCTTAGATTTAGAGTTCATTAAGATAAAATATTTGAGAAATAGGGGTCATGGGTTTGCTAGACTATTTTTGGGTGTTTACTCCTGCAGTTTTGACTTTTCAGCTCTTGAATATCTCTGTCTCTCCCTTAATTCTCTTTTCTCCCTTTAGTGGATAGATATTCCATTGATAATTTCTCTCTCATTATATATTTCATGAATTATCTCTCCCTTTGACAAGAATGCCAAAAATAAATATACATCTCTTCAGTAGCCAAATAAAATATCTCTGATTTTTGTTGTAGTAAGTACCTTTCAGTGCACTGATATCTCTGTGTCGATCCAGTTCAGCTTTGCACCAACATGATTGATATTCTGATTTCATGTAGGTTGATGCAACCTCCTACTCATCTTAGTTACCAATATAAAAGGGATGAACCCCTAGTCTACCTCTCAAGTAATTAAATGTATCCTTTAGTAAGGGTTTTTTGAATATGTATACAAGTTTTTCTTTTGATTGTAGATATTCCAGTATTACTTGATTGTAGATATTCCAGTATTACTTGTTTGTCTTGTACTTTTTCCATCAAGTAGTGATATTTTATAGATATGTTCTTTGTATTTGCATGCATCACAAGATTCTTTTAAATATTTATGGAACTTGTATTATTTTAATAGATCCTCACTGGCTCAGTGATCTCTTAATTCATTCCTTTCAATAGTTATTTTATC
Organism: Thuja plicata; assembly: GCA_018584345.1. Lineage (NCBI taxonomy): Eukaryota > Viridiplantae > Streptophyta > Pinopsida > Cupressales > Cupressaceae > Thuja > Thuja plicata. The sequence goes on from MU223493.1 coordinate 384,798, forward strand.
CATGCTATGTTAGAACAATTTGCAACAGCAACATACTCTACTTCTCTAGTTGACTGAGATATGCATCCTTACTTCTTTGTTATCCAAGTAACTAATCTTTCTCAAATAAAGAATTCTCCACCAGTAGTGCTCTTTCTATCATCTATGTTCCCAACCCAATCAACATCAGTATAAAGTTTCAATTTGAACTTTCCTTCTCTTTTATACCATAATCCATAATCCTCAGTATTCTTCAAATATCTAAAAATTATTTTTACAATAGTCATATGTGATTCTCTAGGGTTAGCAGAAAATATTGAAACTATTCCAACTACATGTGCTATGTTAGGTCTTGTGTGTACAACATACATCAATTTACCAATCATAGATCTATACAAAGTTTGGTTTACCTCAGGTGTTTTGTCTTCTTTTGTCAGTTTGCATCCTGTCATCATAGGTGTTCTGACTAGTTTTGATTCCTCCATTTTGAATGTCTTTAGTACTTCTTTGGTGTATTTTGATTGAGTCTTGTAGATACCTATAGTCTATTGTAAAATTTGCAATCCTAGAAAAAAATTGATCTCACCAAACAACGACATTTCAAATTCTTTCCTCATTTCATCAACAAATATTTCAGCAGTAAGTGTCTTATCATAATTTCCTCCTTGTAAATACAAGTTGTTGTCACTTGTTCTAATAAATCTAATGATAAGAATGTAATCTTTCATACCATGCTCTCGGTGCTTGTTTCAGTCTATATAAAGCTTTGTGTAACTTACATATCATGTGTGTCTATTCAGAATCAAAAAATCCTTTAGGTTGTTCAATGTATACCTCTTCTTCTAGTATTCTATTAAAAAATGTAGACTTCACATCCATCTAATATACCTTGAATCCTTTATATGAAGCATATGCAAGTAGTATTCTTAGTCCTTCAAGTCTAGCAATGGGTGCAAAATTTTCTCCATAGTCAATTCCTTTTTCTTTTGCATACTCTTTGCAAACTAATCTTGCTTTATTTTTTAGTTACATTCCCATCTTCATTAAATTTGTTTCTGAAAAATCCATTTGGTGCCAATGACATTTTTATCACTCGGTCTCGGTACTAATGTCCATGTCTTATTTTTCTGTATCCGTTCAATTTCCTCATTCATAGCATTAATCAATTCTTCATTTTCTAATGCATCTCTAACATTTTTAGGCTCAAATTCACAAATTAAACAAGTGTCATCTCTAAACTTACTTCTTTTCATCATGCCTACTCTTTTATCTCCAATAATCTGATCCTGTGGATGACATCTTTTCACATATTTAGCAAGTACAAGATCAACTGTTGGTTCTTCATTATCTTCTTATTTATGTTCATTGTCTCCTAATTCATGATCTTCTGTTTCATCTTTTTCTTGATTCTTTATTTGTGCTACCTATTGCCTGATGACATTACCCTATTGCATGGTAACACTAGGCATCTGCGTCGGTATAGTATCAGGTTCTTCTCGGTAAACAAACTTATTGTAATTTTCAGGTTCTTTCATGCAGTCCTCATCATTTTTCTCAGAAAATCCATCAAATTTAACATTTGCACTCTTAATTATTTTGTTATATGTCTTGTTCAAACATTTGTAAGCTTTACTCTTAGTAGAATATCCAAGAAATATTCCTTTATCACTTTTTGAATCAAACTTTCCATTTCGATCATCTTTCAGAATATAACACCAACTACCAAATATTCTAAAATAACTTATATTTAGTGTATACCCATACCATAGCTCATAAGGTGTTTTGTTTGAATCTTTCTTCATTTGTACTCGGTTCAGTGTGTAAACAGCTGTGCTGACTGCTTCTCTCCAGTATGTTTGTGCAACTCCTTTCTCAATCATCAATGTTCTGGCACAATCAACAAATGATTTGTTCATTCTTTTAGCAATCCCATTCCACTGTGGTGTCCTTGGTGCATAAACTTATCTCTTAATTCCATACTCATTAAAAAATTTAGTGAACTCATCAAAAATAAATTCACCTCCTCTATCAGATCTCAAACACTTCAGATCTCTACAGTTTTTTTTTCCACTTTTTCTTTATACCACTTAAACATATTAAATGCTTTAGATTTTTCTTTTAGGAACATGAAAGTCATCATCCTAGAGTAGTCATCAACAAATAAAATAAAATATTTGTCCCCATAATAGCTTTGTGTTCTCATTGGTCCACGTACGTATGTATGAACTAACTCCAAAATGTCATTAGATGAAAAATTCTTGCTCTTGAAACTAGATTTTGACATCTTACCCATTTGACATTTTTTGCGCATTACATGGTCTGGTTTAGTTAAGCTCAGTAAGCCTCTAATTTTATTATTCTACTAATATTAACCATGTTATCAAAATTTACAGGTCAAAGTCTTTTATGCCATAACCATATATCTTCATTCTTTGCCAATAAACAAGTAGTTTCAGCTGTATCAAGATAGAATAGGTTACCTTTAGATTGTTCACTAGAGCTGATCAATTTTCCTTTTCCATCATAGATTCTTGCTTTTCTATTCTCAAATGCAACTCGGTGACCTGTGTTATTCAATTGTGAAACACTCAATAGATTGTAGTTAATTCCTTTTACCCAATAAGCATTTTCACATTTGATTTGATTGTTCAGCATAATAGTATCTTTTCCTTTTACTTGACATGGTGTGTCAATTCCCATTCTTACTGATCCTCCATCATAATGTTCAAGAAATTCAAATTTTCCTTTATCACCAGTCATGTGATGTGTACAACCACTATTAATAACCCAAATATCATGTTTACTAACTTTAGAGATAAGTGATGTTTCTACATATCTTTCATCTTCATATGAATCATCTTTCAAGGCTACAAACATAGTATCAATATGTTCATCACTGTCAGAACTACTGTCATTAACATTATCTTCAGCAATGTAACAAGCTTTCTTACCATTATCTTTATTGTCTCAGTTATCTCTTCTATCATACTTTCAGTTTCTTCTGTAGTCTCGGTCATATTTTCAGTCATTAGATCTATCATTTCTATCATCATTCTTTTTTTTAGCACATCTTACAGCAAAATGGCCTATCTCTTTACAGTTAAAACATATCAAAGGTAGTTTACCTTTATATATTCCTTTACCTATGTGCAATCTTCTAGCCATTAAAGCTTCAAGTTCATCAAGTTCCTTGTCATCACTATCACTGTCACTGTTATTTCTGATTATGTGTTTGCTACTAGATTTACCAATTTTCATAGTAGAAATAAATGTGGACTCCATAGATGGTACAATACTATTTTCAAAGTTATTCAGCTCAAAATAAATCAATCTTCCAACAAGAATATCATTAGTAATGTTACTTCCAGGTGCACCTCTCATTTCATGTATTGCAGAGACTCTTATAGAATAAATAGGCAATATATTTCTAAGAATCTTAATCACAATAGTGTCTTCATCAATGGTTCCACCAGATCCTCAAATAACATTAAATACTTCTTTAAGTCAGGTAATGTACTGTGTTATGGTCTCTCCTTCCTTCATTCTCATATCATCAAACTTTCCATGAAGACTTTCAACTTTGGCTCTCAGTACATTTTCATCTCCTCCATAAACTAGTGTAAGTTGGTCTCGCATATTCTTGATAGTTGTACATGTCTTGATGTCCTCAAATTCTGCATCTGTAAGTGAAGAAGCAATCTCCACCATTATAAGGTTATGTTCATGTTTCTCTTTCATCTGATTTATTGTCAAAGGTCAAGTAGGTAGAATTAATTCATTGTCCAGAGAATCTCTAATGTTGTCTCCAAATCTTGATAGGTATAGTCTCATTCTTATTTTCCATGTCGAGAAGTTATCCTTGTTCAACTTAGGTGCGTCTCTCTTATACATCTTGCAATCTTTAGCTTAAGTCCTTCAAAACTTTCTTCTAAGAATTGTATGCTCTCTGATAAGCACTGAATGCACTCTGATACCAATTGTTAGAATAAATGAGAGGGGGGATGGGTGAATCAATTAGAAACAATCTCCTCACAAATTATCCTACAGTCCCAAATTTCTCCAGATGTATACCAAAACAAATTCAATCATATAATTCAACTCAGTGAAAATGTATTTTGTAATCTTAAACTTTCATCAATAGTGTTTACCGAATATCAGTAAATTAATACTGTGATTACCAATCTAGGTAAATAAAATAAAGTGTAAAGTAAAATAGCAATCCACAACATTCATGCACATTGACACAGATTTTTAACTTGGAAACCCTGCTAAGGGAAAAACCACCTGGGACTGGTAACCCAAAATATTTTCACTCTTCTGAAGTGAGCTCGGTGTAAAGCCAATTATGTTAAAGGCTACAATGCACACTATTAAATGTGACCTTTTTTGAGGATTTGAAACTAACAGTTCTCTCTTGGCCATTCATTCATTATGGGGTCAACAAGAAAACAATCAACATTCTCTGAATGTTATAATAAAGACTTCACTATCCTACTCGGTTAAGAGATTTTGTTTGTAACAATGGTTAAACTGATATAGTAATTGATCTTATTCAAATACAACTCTGATTTGTAGATATTTAGATCTATGCTAAGTACATAATACCTCTGATCAATTTGTTCACTTCAGTTCATCTTATACTTCATACTTGTTCTACTCTTTATACTTCATACTTGTTCTGCTCTTTCTTCTTTCACTCGGTTATGTCTGCAGAAAATGCTCGGTTATGTCTTTAACCAGTTTGATCATTCATGCATAAACTCGCATGTATGTGCATCAGGTGTAGTGTATATTCATAATGAATCTCTTGTCTCTTATATATACATCATAGGTCACTTAATTTTCATCCTTTAGATCTTTCCTATAAATCTCCATTGTTCATTTTCTCACTTGATCCATCCTCGACAGTTGTGTTAAAAAAATGTTTCAATATTTTTTGTCCGATCATTGAATTTTAATAACCGTTTAATCAAATAAATTTTTTTTATCTTTTACTTCAAAATCATCAATTTCCAGATCAACATTCTAGTCGGCCTCAGTTTGAATTAACTAATCTGTCTTAGTATTAACCATGTTGTGTCGGTGATCCTGTTGGTTTTTGAAATTGTTTATGCTAACTTGAGCTACCAATGTGCTTTGAGACTGATGTTAGGAGTGGTTCATTTCAAGTATAGAAGATCTACAAGACAACTGGACCAACTATAGGGATAAGAAGTCCCTCTTCACTTCTTCCTCTGCAAACCAAGGCAGGTGCACCTAATCCATACTAAACTTAGCTCTCTACAACACCTTTAACCTCTAGATTTTGAAAAATAGATGAATGACAAGTAAGTACTAAATGCCAAACTAGCATTTATTGAATCTCCACTACCATGGGTGAAATAAGAAGAACAACTGTAATTGTAAAGAACATTTGGTAATGAGTTTGATTTAAATTAGGGATAGAATATAGTCAAACCATTCAGATATGTATCTTAATAGAAATACTAATCCTAGATCAGTGCCTTATCCATTGGGATAAATCCTAAATACAATACTGAAAGTGAAACACCTTATAGGAAAATATTCAAAGCCCTGAACATAAGAATTCTCAAGATTACACACTACAAGATCCTCAAATAGATATCCAAACTGAATTAATGAAATGTCCAAAGGGATTAGTTTGACCTAAAATCAAATACTTGTGGAACACACATATGCACAAGCAAAACTTATCTAGTAAGTCAGAAAACTTACAATTCAGTGAATAATCACAAAGGAGAGACTTAATTCTGAGAAAACATATATTAAGTATGATGAAATTGATTCCTAATTCAGCATGACAAGGAGATATGTAATATGACAATATGAAAAATATGAAAGAACTTTCAATTCTATCTTGACACAATCTGAAATTATATTTGCTATATCCTAGAATGGAAACAAAATATAAGCCTAATGCTCTTCAATATTTCTCCCAATTCTCCAGCCCCTCTAAATGGTCTTAAAAATTCCTTTATATCAATAGGAATGTAACAAGCATCGGACCATTTAGGGTTAGGGTTACAACCACTCAATACAAATATCTGATTCTGAAAACAAGTTGAAACCCTAAAAATCTTCCCTTTGTTCAATGCAAATTTGATATGGAAGCAATGGGAAGAACTCCCTTGAATGAAAAATAGTACTTCTGATGTTGAAAAGGAACAAAGTCATGATTCAAGTAATGCTCTCATTAATGAAGAAAATACCAGGTGGCACCAAGAAGAAATAATCTGATCAGAAATCCCAACTGCATCACTTTACTCATAAATTCCCCTAGTACAATCAGATCTCCATCCAAACATAGATCTACAGGAGTGAAAAAATGATCCAAAATATCAAATTAAAACATTAATGGTGCACTAAGACAAAACATATGTCGCTTGGCATGAAAACCCGACAGAAAAATATTTAAAATTTTGAATTTCCACTCAAACGATCACAGGTGGCACTGAAAATGACATCAATGGTCGAGATTCAAATCTTATTGGACTTTTAAAACACATCTGTCAATATACTTTAGTCATTGGAGGAAAAAGTAAAAAAGATTTTACTTAACCCTAGTCAATTCCTTTTGACCACCACATAACATCTTTTCATTGGCCCTCAAGAACACCTATCTTTTTTACCCACACAGGCCCCACACTCCTTTACTACCATTCTGGGACATGTGTCACCCATTCTCCACCACATGATGCCTAATATCCTTGCAAATTTCCTTTATGCGGTAGAAAATTACCGTTGGATCTTGATATGACCTTCACAATTCTCTTCCATCTACTACCACGTGTCACCCATTGATTTGATCCACCTTTCAGTCCACTTGACCACCTTTCTGACCTGTGCCACGTGGAACCATCTCACTCGTTGGAACCTTTCCACATGTCCATCCAACCTGGTCTGCCACTTTTCAAACCTGCCACATGTCACCTCTGTGCTACCACATGATCTGATTGGACCTATGCTAAGTCAGACTACACCATCATGCCTTGCTTCCACCTGGCATCCTCGTCCACATTACCAAGTGAGCATCTCTAACATGGGCCCACCAAAATTTATCCATTTGTCCACCAGCTAGCAACCACTTAACCGCAAGACTTAGCAAGTTGTTGGCCAAAAGGTGGTTACCTTTTGACACTTAACTATTATGGGCTAGGATATAAAAACATTAAAGTACTTTACGACATGACAAATGTGGGGTATTAGACTTAGGTCATTTCTTCAAAAAATGAACTAGCGAAGACTCAAGGACCTCAATGACTGTTTTGACTGCATAGCGGTGACACAAAGGAAATAAACATGGCCACAAAAACCCTCTAAAAAAAAAACACATGAGAAACAAGCAGGAAAGACTCTGCAACTTCTGAAAAACCACCATGGAAGCCCTAATTTTATTTTCAGCCCAAACAGTGGTTCTCATTGGGGATACATGTCATTTGCAGGCATAATAAGGATCCAGATCTCTGAGATAATGCAGACCACCCAAGAAAAATAGAAGGGAAACCTAACTAACAACAGAAAATAGAAAATAATATATAAAAACACTTCTGTTCATGGATTCTTGCCTCTTCAAGAAAAGTAGAACTTCAAAAATTTCCCATGAACCAGCAATTCCAGCATGTTTCCAGTCAAGTCTTTAAGAATATAAGAATCTGCACCCCATTTACTGTCAATAACATATGGTCCAAGTCAAATAGGTTCAAATTTACCATGTTTTCCTTTATCTTCAAGTCTAGCATTCCACATTAGGACCAAATCATCAGCTTCAAAACTTCTGGCAGTTTTTCTCTTGTCAAACATGTTCTTATATTGCAATTGCAACTGATCATTCTTTTCATGTGCATCCCTCCTTGATTCATCAAGTTGTATCAAGTCATCCAACCTAATCCTCATATCATCCTTCATCTCTTCATCATACTCTTGGACAAACTTGTACATCTGTAGTAGATTGTTTTTTGGTAGTCTGGCATGGATACCATATACTAAGTCAAAAGGTGCACAACCAATTGCTTTCTTAATTGTTACTTTATCAGCCCATAGTGCTAACTATAACTTTGAATCCCAAACTTTCTTGTTTGCATCTAACATTCTCTTGATAATCTTTATTAACCTCTTGTTACTGGATTCAGCCTGGCCATTCCCTTGTGGGTGATATCGGGAAGAATAAGAAATCTGAATTCCATATTGTTGACAAAAATTAATGAATTCCTCTTATCTGAAACACATAGCATTATCCACCACAATACTATCAGGGCATCCAAATCTAGTCAACATGTTTTGCATTACAAAATCAGTCACAAGCCTACTTGTGGCTCTTCTAGTGGGAATTTCTTCCACCCACTTGGTAAAATAATCAGTTGCCCCTAGGATCCATGAATGACATCCACTAGATTTATTAGGGATTTCTTCTATGAAATCCATTCCCCATTTCTGAAAAGGTTCCTCAACTGTAACTGGCTTCAAAAGAAGATTCCCACCAAGCTTTAACTTTCCTTAAAATCTTTGGCAAGCATCACATTTTCTAACATATTGGTGAGCATCTTTGAAGATTTTCGGCCACCAAAAACTAGATCTAATAATATTATGGGCATTAGTCTTAGCCATATAATGGCCACCACATGCATCATCATGAATTTGTTTTAAAAGATCCTCAGATTTGTCATGATCAACACATTTAAGCAATACTCCTTCATTGCTTCTCCTCCATAATTGTCCTTGAATTATTGCATATTTCAAAGCATGCAACTTGATTGTTCTTCTTTTATTATCATTCATATTTGGGGGCAACACCATCTTCTGCAAGTATCCAATGATGTCTTTGTACCAATAAGAATAATCCATATCACAAATATAAGGTCTTTGCTCCTCTTCTAGCATATCAATATGATTTGCATCCAAATTGATTTGGGCCATGAGTTTAGCAAGTCCTAGACCCCTTACCAAGTTGGTGATATGGATGTCAATATTAAACCCTTGGATCTTGTTGATCCATCTACATCTCCTCCCTAAGACCTCTTGTTGAACTAAAATGTCCTTCACATCATCACTTGGCACATAAGAAACTATGGTTTCCCCTACCAAATAGCATCTGAATGCTTTCACAGCTTTGACCAAAGCATACGCCTATTTCTCCATAATATTGTATTTGAGTTTTGTTGCCTGCAAGGACTTACTGAAAAAACAAATAGGATTCTCATAGCCTTTTGAATTCATCTGCAACAGGATTGTAGCAATAGTGTTATAAGAAGCAAAGGAGAAAATCTGAAGTGGCATAGTATAATCAGGGGTTCTCAAAATAGGGGAATCTTTAATAGCCTATTTGATATCTAAAAAATCCCTACATGCTTCTTGAGTCCATTCCACTTTGGCTCCTTTTTCATCATCTTTGAGATTGGAAAACTAGTTTCTGCAAAATTTGTAACAAACCTCCTCAAAAAGTTCACTTGTCCAAAGAAATACTAAATTCCCTTGACATTTTTGGGTTGAGGGACTTTATCAAGATGATCATAGTGTTGATCTTCCTTTGATGAATAGGCAGTAAGATCATTTTGATAGAATGCCAAAAACTTGTATATAAAATCTGCAAATGCCACATCATAATCTCTTTGGAAAGTAGCTCTAGCATTTTTCAAACCAAAGGGCATCTTGGCATACACATAAGCTCCCTAGGGTGTGGTGAGTGTAGTCTTGAGTTGTTCAAATTCCTTGACCTTGACCTGATTATATCCTGAAAATCCATCCAACATGGACATCATTTCAGACCATGTGACTCTCTACAACATTTCTTCCACATTGGGAAATCCATAATTGTCCTTCAAAGAATTAATATTAAGGTTTCTAAATTCAACACACAATCTGATATCTCCATTCTTCTTTCTTACTTGTACCAAATTTGATACCCAAGTTGAATGCCTTATAGGCTTTATAATTCTAGCATCCCTCATATTTTTTAACTCATCCTGCATCTTGGGTGCTAGAGTGGGATTAACAGGTCTTAACTTCTGTCTGAAAGGCTTAGTGCCCTCTTTTAATGGAATATCATGCTGAAATAAATCTTCTTTATATGTTTTTAAATCATCATAAGACCATGAAAAAACATGTCTATATTTCCTAAGAAGATTTACTAATGAATCTCTAAGCTTGGGGGACAACTTCCTTTCAATATATACCTTTTTAGGATCTTGATTGGTTCCCATGTTTATCTCCTCCATGTCCTTAGGTTTGCTAACCATGCTTACTGATAAAGATTTATCTTTGTTATCAAAATCTCTCTCAAGTACAACCAAACCCTTGGGTACCCTATTTGACTTCAATTGAAGGATTTCCCTTCCAAGAATATTTTCTTTTCCATCTATGGTTTGCACAAAACCAGTAAAGTCCATCTCTTTATCACCAAGGTTTGATTCACAAGATAGGAATCTCAAAATATCCATGTCATCATCAAAGACCTACCAACTTTCAACATTGTTTGGAATGGATGGTCTAGATTGAATCTCTATACTAGAAATTCCTGCAAAAGTAATGTCCTCTGGCCTTAATGCAATATTAACTAGCAGATCTGCCATCTTGTTCTAACTTTTATCCATCCATTCAATGCCAAATGCATCAAAGTTTTCAATCTCATCCCAACCAACATTCCTATATTGTTTTAGCCTCTGATTCTTTGAAGCTTACGTAGATCTTATTTGAAATACCACTAACTCAGAGTCCCCAATGACTCTGATACATCTAATCTTGTTTCTTGCAACTAATCTCAGTCCTATTAGCAAAGCTTCATATTTTGTAATATTATTAGTGCAAGTAAACAATAGAGAAAATGAGAATTTGTATGTCTTACCACTAGGAGCTATTAGTAACACTCCTGCACCAGCTCCTTCTTTTGAGTTAGCACTATCAAATTACATTGTCCATAAATCAGTTTTATTTGCAAGATTGTCCTTCTCCTCTGATAGTAGCATATGTTTGACATACTTCTTAATTTTACTGTCTTTCACTTGAAAAGACCCAATGTCAGTATCCAAGAAACAGTTCATTGCTTCATCTTCACTCTCCTCAATCATGTGAGGAGTTCTAACTTCTCTGGATACCTTGAGATTCTTACCTGCTATGTCAAATGTTCCAAAGGACAAATTACACTGGATACTCCCTCCCATTGAGGCACTCCATTTTCTAGATAGCAACATTCCATATTGAGGTGGAATATCAACTACTAGAACACTCATTATCAATATCTTTTCTGGAAATGTAACAAGTGTATAAGGAAAAGCCTTAATAGTACCTATAATAGGCACTTCTCTTGAATTCATTGCTTGACATATCCCATGTGGAGTATCTACCTGCAATCCCATTGATTTCATTATTTTTGCAGGCATGACTGTGTTTGATGCTCCTGAATCAATCATACAATTCTTGAGCATCTTACCATTAATAATCAATGTTAAGAAAAAGGGATCCATAGCTCCCAAAGGAGGAGTGACATGGTTAGTATTTAGGAAAATTTGAGGGATCTTAGAAACAATTTCATCTTATTATTTTCCCTTTGTATCAAGCTTCTCCTTACTGTTCTTTTTCTTCTCATCCATTTCTGATTTCAAAGATATTGTGGTAGAAACACTATTCATCCATGTCAAAGTTGTCTCCTTGTGTTCAGGAATTCTCATCATTTCTAAAAGTGGAACTCTAACTATGATTTGTGAAATCAATTGTGCCATGTCAATAGGAGTATACTTGATATCAGAAATGTCTGGCTTGGTAATATCAATACTTCTATCCTTATTTTGAGTAACCAAACTGGGTTCAACTCCTTTAGCATCTTTTGGAAGAGAAGAAACATTCATCTTTGATGTCTTTAATTTAATCTTATGAACACTAATTGGATTTCTTGGTTTATCCTTTGTTCCTACCTTTATCCTTTTCATATTCTCTGGAGTTATTTCTTTCTCTGGTCTCAACTTAGGACTTGCTTTTGCACTTGTAATAAACATACCAGCTGGTGTACCATCCGCACTACCAACTGTCCTATTCCTCAGATTATACTTACTTTGAGCTTGAGAAACTAATTTCTTTGTAATCCTATCCCTTTTTGCATCTAAAGGTATTCTGGCCATAAAAGGATATTTTCCCCTTGTAGCATTACATCTTATTTCATCAATGTCTTCTTCCTTTTCCTTAGATGGAAGGACATTTTCAACATCAATTTGGTCATCAAACTCTTCTTCATTTGATGAAAACAATTCCTGACTTTGACCTTGATCATCAGATTCTTCACTCTTGAAATCTGTAGAAGTCATTGCATTCCCAAAATCATCATATAATGCATCTTATTCTTCCTTTTCTTGTTGAGTTTGACTTGGAGACATATTTAAAGCAACAACAAAACTAGCAGGGTTATGTGGGGAATCACAATCATCACACCAATAAATCTCACTACACATGTTAGCTGAATTTATTTGAAGAGGATCAGGGGTATCTTTGTTTGGCTTCTTTGTCCTTTGTGGAATAATGGGCTTACCATCCTTCCATTGGGTATTTTATGGGTAGTTTTGCATCCTAGGCTACTGACTGAAACTATTATAGGATTTCCTGTTGTTATTTGGAGCTCTAGGATTCTTACTCTCTTTTGGTTTCAAATATTTTATAGCATTCAAAATTTGCTTCATATTGAATTCTTCCATAGGTTTGGCATTTGAAGATCTATCTAAGTCCCTCTTAACAAGCTTCCCATCATCTCTTCTACCCAATTTCCCAGATACCCTCCTATTTGTTTCTATATTGATAGTTGTCTTACAAGATTCTCTTATAGTCCTTGGGTTCTTGTCTCTTAAGAGGTATCCCATCTTAGAATCAAATGCATTAAGATAAGTAGCTAGACAAACCCTATCATCAAGTCTCATAACCTAAAACATTTTATGAATAGCTCTTTGAAATATTATGTTGAACTCTGCAACATCTTCATCCTAATTATTTTTTATATTATTGAACTCATTCAACATGAATCCCTCATTGGTCTTATCACCATATTTATCCTTAAAGCATTCAACTAGTTCATCTATTGATCCTATGGAATTATAGGGTAGCAAACTAGTCCCTAGCATCCTCTACTAAAGACTAAATAAAAAGTTTCATTAATACATCCTCATGTGCAATTTCACAATCGTCCATCATGTCCTTGAAATTTTTCAAATGTTCTTCACATTTAATTACATTATTTCCAGCAAACTTGGTATGTTTATCTCTAAGCTTACTTGGAACTTCATTAGGATATCCAAGGATATTATGAAAAGAAAATTGTTTGTACCTTTCTGCATGTGTGGACTTTCCTTGAAATGTAGTGTTGTCTTGAGAAGTAGAGGCTTTAGTATTTGATGTTGTAGCTTCTTCAGCACCTAGATGAATAGGCCTTGTTGTTTGTCTAAGAAAATCAGCCTTCTTCTTCATCTCCAAAGTAGCAGCCTCCAATTCTACCTTCTCAAGCTCTTTAGCTATAATTTACTTTTCAATCCTAGCTCTTTCAAGATCCATATCCAATTTAAACATCTGATCAACTGGGACCTTGAAATACTTGGGCTCATTTATCGTAACCCCTACCATTCCTTGCATTCCCTTATCTTTAGAGCCTTGATGATCAATAGCTTGAGTAATGAGAGACTCCTCATCATTATTCTGAGACTCATATAGATAACTCATTGCATCCATGTTCAACAATTTCCTCCCATTTCTGATCATCTTTTTTATTATGATATCTTCCTTTTCTTTTTCTTTTTGGTGTCTAAGAGAAAAACTCCTCTGGATTTCTTTTCTCATCTAAGAAGCCTCTTCATCAAGATCCTCTAAATTTGGGAGGGTGGTGTCAGATTCCTTCTCCTCTCTTTCATCAGGAGATCTTCATTTATACCTAGTCCCAAATCTGTAGCCTCTTCATATTCAGATGCATTACCTTCCTGGATGCAATGGATTGGTCTTCCTTCTCTAATGTCTTCCTCTTGCCTCTCACTCTGAGGGAGTCTTCTATTTTCTTTCATTATTCTTGGCTTATCAACATTACATGTAGTTGGGACATCATCCCCCAACCTATCTTCCAGATGTTTCTTTGACCAAGCACTGGTACTTTTATAACTCATAGTGGAAAGTGTGTGACAAAATGATTTTAGTACTCAGAACTGATGCGTAGATACTTAGATTCATCACCCAACACAAGTTGGGATCACAATGCTTACAAATATGAATAATTGTAAATAGAGAACTCACAAGACAAAACAGTGAGAAAGGTGAATCTTGAGTAACTTTATACTTCCAATGATCAACTTATTGGCTTGTTAAGATAATTTATTGTACTATCCCCAATAGAGCTACCATCTTGTTGGTTTTTGAAAATGTTTATGCTAACTTGAGCTACCAATATACCTTGAGACTGATGTTAGGATTGGTTAGTTTCAAGTATAGAAGCTCTGTAAGACAACTAGACCAGCTATAGGGACAAGACTGCCCTCTGCACTTCTGGCTCTACAAAACCAAGGCGGGTGCACCTAATCCAGACTAAACTCATCTCTCGACAACACCTTTAGCCTCTGGATTTTTAAAAAAAGATGAATGGCAAGTAAGTACTAAATGCCAACCTAGCATTCATTGACTCTCCACTACCATGGGTGAAATAAGAAGAACAACTGTAATTGTAAAGAAATTTTGGTAATGGGTTTGATTTAAATTTAGGGAAAAAATATAGCCAAACCATTAAGATATGTATCTTAATAGAAATACTAATCCTAGATCAGTGCCTTATCCATTGGGCTAAATCCTAAATACAATATTGAAAGTGAAACACCTTATAAGAAAAGATTCAAAGCCACAAACATAAGAATTCTCAAGATTACACACTAAAATATCCTTGAATAGCTATCCAAACTAAATCAATGAAATTTCCAAAGGGATTAGTTTGACCTAAAACCAACTACCTATGGAACACACATATGCACAAGCAAAACTTATCTAGTAAGTCAGAAAACTTACAATTCAGTGAATAATCACAAAGGAGAGACTTAATTATGAGAAAACATATATTAAGTATGATGAAATTCATTCCTAACTAAGTATGACAAGGAGATATGCAATATGAAAATATGCAAAATATGAAAGAACTTTCAATTCGATCTTGACACAATCTAAAATTACATTTGCTATATCATAGACTAGAAACAAAATATAAGCCTAATGCTCTTCACTATTTCTCCCAATTCTCCAGCCCCTCTAAATGGTTTTGAAAATTCCTTTATATCAATAGGAATGAAACAAGCATCTGACCATTTAGGGTTAGGGTTAAAACCACTCAATACAAATATTTGATTCTGAAAACAAGTTGAAACCCTAAAAATCTTCCCTTTGTTCAAGGCAAATCTGATATGGAAGCGACAGGAAGAACTCCCTTGAATGCAAAATAGTACTTCTGATGTTGAAAAGGAACAAAGTCATGATACAATTAATGCTCTCATTAATGAAGAAAAGACCAGACGGTGCCAAGAAGAAACAATCTGATCAAAAATCCCAACTGCATCACTTTACACATAAATTCCCCTAGCACAATCAGATCTCCATCCAAACACGACTCTACAGGTGTGAAAAATGATCAAAAAGATCATATTAAAACATTAATGGTGCATTGAGACAAAACATCTATTGCTTGGCATAAAAACCCTACAGAAAAATATTTAAAATTTTGAATTTTCACTCAAACAGTCACAGGTGGCACTGAAAACAACATCAACAGTCGAGATTCAAATCTTATCGGCCTTTTAAAACACAGCCATCGATACACTTTAGTCGTTGGAGGAAAAAGTAAAATAGATTTTACTTAACCCCGGTCAATTCCTTTTGACCACCATGTGGCATCTTTTCATTGGCCCTCGAGAACACCTATATTTTTTTTACCCATGTAAGCCCCACACTCCTTTACTACCATTCTAGGATACACATTCGTGGAGCCGAAAATTACAGGCACAAATTATACACAATATAGGAAAGTAAAATATGTGTTTTCATTTTCATAGTATTTCCCTATTTTAAAAAATTAATTAAACAATTAAAAAGGCCTAAATAATTGTCATTATTCTATTTTCATATTTATGAGCAAAAACTTTAATATTATATTTCAATGGATTAAATGCATGAATATTTTTGAAATAAAAATAAATTAAAAAGGAGTAATAAGTATATAGGGTAAACAAGTGAAGCAAAGTGTAAGAAATCCCTTCAAGAAAGGTGGATTTAACAGTCCTATATCAAATCTCTTAACCGAGTGCACACTTAACAGTGTTGCTAAAAGCTCTTAACAAAGTAGACTTTAATAGGTCTCCACCGATACTCCTAACAGGGTAGATCATCAAAAGTGATCAAAATTGTAAGCCTTAACCAGCCCCTTCCATTCTGTAGATAGTGAAGTTTTGTGGGTGCCATCCCCACTGCAATTTTTAATTCCTAATAGGAGTTTTCTGTGATATCATATCTTGTGTTATGTGTCAATTATGTTCATGAATGTTTCTATGAATGATTTATATGTTTATTAATGTTATGATTTGGTATAACTCACACAAAGATGGTGTAGATCAAATGGAATGGATATGCAATTGATTACTAAGGTTAAATGATTAAAGGATAAGAAATTTTTTTAGAGGTACTAATTCACCCCTCCCCTCTCAGTACTACTTCCCATTAAACCAAACAATTGGTATCAGAGCTCTATCTCTTCTTGGAAAAGCTTAAAGGCTTAAGAGAAAAGATCATACAATGGAGATGTACAAACTTGATAAGAATATTGAGAATAAAAAGCTTGAGATTCAAATGTTCTATGAACAATATAAAGAAGCTAGAATCAAGATGAGAGAGCTGTTGGATGAAAGGAAATGAATGGCAACTCGAAGCAATGAAAAATATTATCAAGAAGAAGAGATTCCAGATTTCTTTGAGTCTTTAGGATCAAATACAAGAAAAGTATCAAATACATTAGAAGAGAACATCATAGATCTAAAGGAGATCAACCAACATCTGACAGAGAAAATAAAGATGTTGAAAATCGGTCAAGAGACCCAAATGGTTAGAATGATTGATGTGATGAGCTCTGCTAGACAAGATGAAATAGAAAGAATACTAGCTACTAATGATAGGAGGAAGATTACAGAGAAACTGCAAGAAAAGGAGTTAGAAATTCAAAGACATGCATAGCATCACCATGATCTCACAAATCAAATCATTTTCATGAGTCAAGAAGCAAACATAATGAATGTTGAACTCATTGAAAGAATATTTATCAGTGAACTAAGAGAATAAAATGAAAAACTAAAGCATGAGGTTAGAATTCAACAACAACATAATGAAGTTATCAGAAAGGGTGAAGAGAGAAATAAAAGAATGGATGATTTTCTGGAAGGACAACAAAGATTCAACAACAACAATGGTCTAGGCTTTACTGAAAATGGAGAATCATCAAATCAATCCAATCCAAAGAATGTTTATGAAAATCCAAGACCAAGAAAGCTTACATGCAAACATTGTGGAAAGAAAGGTCACACATCAAATATGTGTAGAGGCAAAATGAAAGGTATTCCTAAATCTACACCTTCATTAACAGGATTCTATTATAAATGTAACAAGAAAGGACATAAGGCATATGAATGTAAGTATAAGATAGAACAGCCAAGGAAGGAAACCTACATGGAAAAATACTGTCCTACATGCAAGATGAATGGGCACACAAGTCTTGAATGTTGGGAAAAGAAAAGGCAGGCATGGAAGCCAAAAGGTCAAGAAACTCCATATCAACCAAAGCATATCGGTAATCAATATGTATGGGACTACACTACTTGGACAAGTTGTATAGCATGTGGAAGGTATGGTCACATTGCTGCAAACTGTATGAGGCTATGGACTAGAAATTCTAGAGGATGGACTAACCCTAGAATGGCATGCTTACACTTTCATAAATTTGGTCATCTCAAAAAGGATTGCAAAGATCGAATGACAGAGACAAGCACATACCCCAATGGAAACACCATTGAAGATATCTAGAGGGCTAGAGACAAGATGTGGAGAAAAGCTTCAAGCAATGATGAAGCTGGAATGAGAAATGAAAATGGTGACACCCCATCCAATGGATCCAGTGACATCACCAACCCCACCTAAGAAGAACAAGTAAGTATGGAACTGCATTAACCCTAAGCTATTACTTTACATCAGTTCCATAATATAATGAAATAATTCCAAATTAGCATAAGATAGATGCATCATGGCTATACTTGTTGAAACAATGTGAAAACTATGTCTTCGGGCATATATACCAAAACCTGTTGGTATACACTTGAAGCAAAGACTGCCTACATTTACCGAGAGATGTCGATTATAAGCAAAGTTATTAGCATTGACCGTCCCACATCGGTAAACAAGCACATGAACAAACTGTTTGTGTTACCAAAACCTATCGGTAAAGGCTAAGTCAACTTTGACTACTTAGAAACGTTGTAAGCATGACCAATGGTAATAAAGTCTTTACCGACAAAATCAGTCTTCAAATACCAACAATTTGGTGAGAATTAATTACACACATTTTAGGGTAACGACTATAAATAGGGCATCAGAGTGATTCATTTGTCATGACACCCAGAGCAGAGTGAGCAAAGGCAATTTTGAGCAAAAAGAAACCAAGTTGCAGATCCATCATGACTCGACCACCAAGCACTTCAAAATAGTTTAGAGATCTATGCAAACACAACAATGAGTTCTACAGACCGATAACTCTGTTCTTTACGCATTTACATAGAATCCCTAATTTATAAAAAATGGAATCAACATCATGATCTGTAAAAGATAAGAAGGCTAAGAAGGATAAATTTGAACTCATAAAAAACAATGCATGTGAGGAACCCAAATATAAGATTCATGTAGAGGTTGCCTCAGAGCCCGATGACGTTGGTGCATTCTCATGCATACCAGCTAGGATTTTGCTAGTTGAGGATGTTGAATCCTTCATACACTACAAGATTGTAGAGATTAGAATGGTAGAGATGGAAGAAGCTTACCAGAAGCTTTGTAATGAAGAAAAAACACTTAAGGATGAAGACAAACACATTGAGGTAAAAGGGCTTACCAATGCCCTAAAGTTTCCAAAGGTCTTCAAAACCGACTGGATTCACTTAGTGCTAAGCAAAATGCACAATAAAAAGTTATGGTTGGATGAACCAAAGGAAATCACCCAAGATGTCATCCATGCAGTCACCGGTTACCCCATAACCAATAAAGTAAAGGCACTCAAGCATCCACCGAAGGCAGAGACCGAAAAGATGATTGGAGCCAAATGGGATGGGCGTGGACTGAAAGTGACAACCATAGCTGATGATGAAATTAAGTTTGGTGCATATGTACTCGGTTAAAAATTCTTCTAGGATAGAAGATTAAACAATATTTCATCAGGTGATATGGATATAGCTTACAAAATCATGAAGAAAGGAACATAGCTAGACTTGTCCGAGCTACTACTGAATCAGTTGAAAGAAAATCTCAAGACAATCAGGAATACAAAGTCAAACACCTATAAGTTTGGCTCATTAATCATGTGCATTTAATTTTATTTTCAAGAAAATTTCCCATCTATTGGAGATGTAAAATGGGATAGAACCAAGCTGCTAACCGTGCAAATCAATGAGCACATAGATGCTCTAGGAGATAATTTTGAAACTGTCATGGATGAATACTTTAATGTATTCAAAGACCGAATGCAAAAGAGGGTAAGAATCCCCGAGCAACTCATCAAGTAATTTAAGGATGAGATATGCTTCATGGTCAACATAGATCACACTTACATCAAACCTTTAGTAGCAAGAACAACATGGTTGAAACCACAGGAATATGAGATCAACATTGATCTTGCAACAAAGGCAATTGATGCCTTAATCAATGAGCCACTAGACAAAAAGAAACCAAAATCCAGAACATATGAGAGGGCCAAGAAAAGAATTAAATCAGGCCTAGTAGTAAAAAATATAGTGAAAAAGAAGGACAAAATGGTAAAGAATCTCACGAAGATTCTATCTGTAGAAGAGGAAGAAGCTGAGCAAGATGAAGAGATAGAACAAGAGGAGGAAATCGAAGAACATGTGTCTGTCAGTAAAGATGATGAAAGACTGACTCATAGGAAACAAAGTCAGACTCACCACCTCCTCCACCATCAAAGAGACCAAGAATTATAGCTGCTTCAAGGACCAGAAGCTAAACGTCCAAAGAATCTACTCCTTCACCCCTTAAGAAAGGAAAAGTTAGGACGTATAAGAGAAAAGCACCTGCACCGAAGAGAGGACAAAATAAGAAGGGTAGAAAATTCATCAAAACCTGAGAGAATAAAGAGGATACCAAGTGAGATGAAGCCTTAGAGGAAAAAATTGTCAAGGTAAAGGAACCTGACACCATTGATGACATTTGTGTTTACATTGCAAATTCTAGATCTATTACTAATCCGCATATTAGAAAATGGGGGAAAATAAATCAGGAAGATCAAAATAAGATTGAAGAAGCCATGATAGCTAAGATGTATAACTTAAAATATGTACCCATGCAATTTTAAGGAAGTTATGTACCACAAGAACTCTTGGATAGATTATCCACCCGTTGGACATTTGCTTTGGAAAATAAGAAAGAAATCAGAGAGAGAGTACTTGTCTCTCTAATGCTGCCTGAATCAACAAAGGTAGAAATACATGAAATGATAGAGAAACACAAGAAAGAATTTTCACCAAAGCTACGGGCATACAAATTTCTTGAAGGAAAGTTCATTAAACTTGAAAAGGACAGTCATAATAAATGGTGCAAGATCGTGAATAGGCTAGTTGAGAAAGACAGTCCTGACAAAGACCTTCAACAAAAAGATGTTTATAAGGAAAACAAAGATGATACATCCATTGAGATGGATAAAGATGAAGATGATACAACAGGGAATAAGAATGCAGATGTGGTAGGTGAAACATGGGATGATACCACAAATTACAACATTGTAGACACCAATATCATCAAAATTACCGATGACCCAGGTATATAAATCAATAAGGATGAAGATGTCACTATTATAAAAGATACAAAAAATGAACAAGACACAACAATTGATGGAGCACAGGTGATCATTCCAGGAAAACTACCAATATTGATACAAGCTATCAATATCATACAAGAATCAAGTTAATCACCTGACAAGGAAACTCCAAAGGATGCAGGACAAGAAGTAAATAAAGATAACACCGATGATCAGCAAAACATCAGAGATACTCAGAATGTAACTAACACTAGCAAGGTTACAGAAGGAGATAAGGACAAAGATGTGGATACTCAAGAGAAGAATGAGAACACCAAGGAAGATGATACAAAGGACTCAAATGAAGGAGACAAATCAAAAGATAGAACTCCTGAGAAAATAGACAAAGGTGCTACCGACGATGCAAAGGTGACTATAGAGACATCTGCAGACACCCAATGAGCTGAAACTGATGCAAAGCAGCAGAAAGATGCACAACAAGTCACATCATCAAGCACAACTAAAAAGGCTGAAAAATTAGCAATGGTGCTACACTCCACTGAGTCACAAAAGAAGAAGAAGAAGAAAAAGAAGAACAAGTTGGAGGTTACACTTGATGAAATAATTGAAATACCGAAGTGTGACCCCACTACACTTGACATGGATGCACTACAAGAATATGGAGAGATATGCCAAAGGAAGGCATTACAAGAAAAGCTGAAGAAACAACATAAGGAATCAATGGTACTAGAGACAATATTGTACCAGATGTTGATATTGATCAAAGAAAGCCCATAATTGATCAACTAGCTTTCCTCACCAATGCCATCAAAACTCAAAATGTTGATGCTGAGAAAGCTATTGAGTAGAGAGAAGAAATGAAGTATCAACAAAAGCTTCTAGAGAACATCAGCCAAGAAGTGGCCAAAAATAAGGTAAAGCTATCAGAATTCATATCAGAATTAGATCCCATTATATATGAAGCTTTAATCTTAATCCAAAAGCTAAGCACAATTGAAAATTTCACTCAAGAAAATAGTGACAACATAGCTAAGCTGGATACAGATCTAGCAAACAGTGCTAGTAGCCTAACAACCGATGGAGAAAATATAGTCAAAATGCATTATGAAAAGATCATTGAAGTAAAATGGTTAAGGCAAGATTTGTGGGAAGCAGAGACATGATTTAGAGAAGAAGTAACCGAGCTACAAGCTCAAATTTTGCCAAATCTCACACTGCTACAATAGCATATCAGTTCTGCAACGCAACTAATTGCATGAGAGGAACCTCCTTGCAGCAATATGGTGAGAATGCACGAAATAACAGAATATAGAGCAATAGCAGAACTCAGAATGAATCTATTGATCGTGGGCCACTTTGAGGGGGTAACCTCCTTTGAGCAAGCTCAATACAATAAATTCGACGGTGTCCATCAAAGGCCTTAACCGACTCTTATATACTAAGTATGATCTAGAAAAGTAATACTACCTATGCATGTGGGATAATAAAATATACTCACGGGATGACTTACAAAGCATATGCGTCCGAAAACACTACACTAGAAAAATAAACAGAAGGAACACACAGGTTCCTAACATCCCCTCTCCCTTAGAAAAAAGCTTTGTCCTGAAAGCTTAAGGTGTGGAAATTGTTGCTGAAAGAGAAGCTTGATCATCAAATGTGCGGGAAAGAGCATCTGCCACAATATTGTCCTTACCCTTCTTGTAGGTGATCTCATAATCATACCCCATGAGTTTGCTGACCCATTTCTGTTGTGTAGGGGAGGATACCCGTTGTTCCAGGAAGTATTTCAGACTTTGGTGATCGGTCCTGATGCAAAAATGACTCCCAAGGAGGTATGGCCGCCACTTCTGTACAGCATGCAAAATAGCCATCATTTCTTTTTCATAAGTAGAGAGGGAGAGATTCTTACCAGAAAGGGATTTGCTAGTGAATGCAATAGGATGGTCATCTTGAAGGAGAACAGCACCCAATCCATTTCCGCAAGCATCACTCTCAATAGTGAAGGGCTTGGAAAAATCTGGCATAGCAAGAACCGGTGTACTGCACATAGCCTGTTTCAGTTGTTCAAACGCATTCTCAGCAACATGGGTCCAGGAGAAGGCAT
>MU223493.1:411151-438470 GCA_018584345.1 Thuja plicata
AGAAAAGTAATACTACCTATGCATGTGGGATAATAAAATATACTCACGGGACGACTTACAAAGCATATGCGTCCGACAACACTACACTAGAAAAATAAACAGAAGGAACACACAGGTTCCTAACATTGCAACTCCTGAGATTTCTGTAGCAGACATCATCTATGATATGCATGCCAAGATAACACTTGAGAAAATGACTCTAGAAAACCTAAAGGAACAATGGGAGAAAATGATGGAAGACATGAAGTCTTCTCATTCACACATTTTTTATAAGCTCTAAGGTAATTGACCTTTGCCCTTAATATCAAATAAATGGGGAAATGATACTTGTACAAAATATCATTGAATATGTTATGTACATTTAGTCAGAATGGGAAAAAGGTAGATATGTATATGTACATTCATAAAGGGAAAGTGATATGAGAAGGAAAATATATCTTATGTACAAATATACTAACATATACATAGGGGGAGTCATTAAATGACTAAGGATATATGATATATATACTTAACATTTTGTTAGTATTTTTCACATATCAGTTTTTGATACTAATGTCAAAGGGGGATATTGATGACATTAATTTGTCATTAGTATTCAAACAAAACTTTTGGTAAGCTTACACCAAAAGACAGTAAAGGGCAAACCGAAGATCAGATTGGTAGATCACCAAAGAACTGAAGACACAAGGTAGTGTGTAAACCAAAAAACCACAATGTAGAGAGTTAAAGTGGAACCTGACAGAGGAAACCAAAATGAAATTTACAATGCAAACCGATGAAATAGATTCAGTGCAACCAACAGTAAAAACTGAAGGACAGTCAAGCATGACCGAAAGACAGAACCGAAAGTAAGTTGCAGCCCACAAAAAGTGGATTTGACTTCCATGTCAGATAAAGAAATGATATTCTATTTATAGGATATTTAATTTTTTTTAAATCCATTTCTTTAGGGACAAGAAACATTAATGTAAGTTTTTTAATCAGTCTAACTTATTTAAAGCACATAGACTAGGAGATCTAGGTGCTAGTTGTAAACCCGATCTTAGAGTTAACATTGCTTTTATCATCAACTCAATGAAATCAATCCATCTATAAATATATGATGTAATCATTCATTAGAATGTGTGTGGAAGAGAGAGGAGAACAAAACGAGCACATCTATGGATTGAATTGAGAGTTTCAAGAACCAGAGCAGAAAAAGAAGAATTTGGTTAGCTGAACCAAGAACAGAGGAAATTGATAATCAGAGGTATTATTCAATCACAGTTAAGGTGATATTAGTTTGTATATGAAATACATAGGATCTGTATCAGCAATAGGAGATTGCACATACCAGGTCAATTTTTAATTTTCTATCATTCTAAAAAGTGAAGCAAAGTGTAAGAAAACCTTTCAAGAAAGGTGGATTTAACAGTCCTATATCAAATCTCTTAACCGAGTGCACACCTAACAGTGTTGCTAAAAGATATTAATAGATTAGACTTTAAAAAGCCTCCATCGATACTCCTAACAGGGTAGATCATCAAAAGTGATCAAAATTGTAAGCCTTAATCGGCCCCTTCCATTCTGTGGATAGTGAAGTTTTGTGGGTGCCATCCCCACCGCAGTTTTTACTTCCTAACAGGGGTTTTCTGTGATATCATATCTTGTGTTATGTGTCAATTATGTTCATGAATGTTTCTATGAATGATTCATATATTTATTAATGTTATGAATTGATATAACTCACACAAAGATAGTGTAGATCAAATGGAATGTATATGCAATTGATTACTAAGGTTAATTGATTAAAGGATAAGAAAAAATTTTAGAGGTACTGATTCACCCCTCCCCTCTCAATACTACTTCCCATTAAACCCAACACTTTTCATTTTTTTTGACAGTTTGAGCTATGCTGATGATTTGATCAGAGAAGGTTATGCTGAGGATGTTTTCTTTAGGGCTAGGAATACAGTGGGCGTCAACGAGATTTATCAGGTGCTTTTTCAATGTTTGTTTTCCTTTTACCACAGATCAAGTGCTCAAAATACATGTTTGTCTATTAGGGAAGCTTTCCCTAATGATTAAGGCAATCATCAAAAAATTGCAAGGGAGGCATCATTCATCGGTGAAGCTCATACCAATAGGGAAAGTGATCAATTTGAGCACTAAACATACAAGTGTTTTTGAAGTAGTTCTCAGAGACAAAGGATTCCATAAATAGAGCATTAATGCCCCATCTACTTCCAATGACTATCTGCAACTATTTACCTCTTCTTGCGGTGCCATTACTTCAATAGGGTATCAATCTGATCTTATCGCCACCCCTCCATTCTCATTTATGATAGCACATGACTCTCAAGACCAATTTCACACATCACTAGGACAGATCACGAAGACTTTTGAGGCCACATTTATTGCAGATTTATTTTATTTTTGTCGGGGCATTCATTTTCGGCCACTCTTCTTGTCGCTTCTTAAATTTCATTTTCTTCTGATATTATATCTGCTATATACTGATCTTCCTATAACTCAACCCCGGTGGGGTTCAAAATCAAATGTCTCATTCTGAGTTATTCCTGATCTATAAAGGCAAAGTTTGTATATTCTCCTAGGATCTCTTTTTCTATTATTTTTACATAATTCTCTTATGTAAATACATTTTACCTTATTCAATAGAATCTTGTTGTTATTCTACCTATTTTCATCCAAATAAGCTTGTGTAGCCATTCTACCTTATTATTTGGATGTATTTCATCATCTCTAGTACTGTGAGAGTGTGTTAATCTAGACCACTTAATCTTGTTGAGTGAATACCTATATTCATTGCCTGGTTGTATTAATTCTTAAATTTCATTCTATTCTAAGGTTGATAGATAAAGAGAATAGTGTTATTTTGGAAAGTTCTATTGAAGTTAAATGTAGTCATTAGAATCAGTAGATCAAATATTCAATCTAGTGTATCCCCCTATTTCCTTTCCTGCATTTCCCTTTCAACATATCCTTCTCCCTTTTCCTCAAAAGAAGTATTTTTAGGTGCACCTAGATTGTAAAGGAATTCAACCTTCTCTAGAGACTCAATCTCATTAAGATAGTCCCACATTAAGAGATTGTTTCCATGTTTCATAAGGTTTCCTAGGTTTTTAACTAGCATCTAGACAAGGGTGCAAAATTTTGTGATAACAATTTTGGCACGCCCAGTGGGACAAAGATAAAATTAGTTCAAGAACATCCCCTAGTGGACCATACAAAGCTTTATTCACTAATATTTTGGGTTTTTTCTCAATTCTATCCACCTTTGGAGGCAGTATAATCAAACACCATGACGAATCAAGTGTAAATCTACTAGTTTCAAGTAGTAACAGTGTTGGTATGTAACAAGACATCTGGTCTTTTATATTTCTTCATAATTTCTATAAAAAATTATTTTAATGATTTAAAATAGATTCCTTTCATAGAGATGCCTCTCATTTTTCCCCATATCATGAGAATTCTACCCCTTCACCCTTATTTCTTCCATCTCAATCATATTTTCAACCTAGTGTTGCCCTATGTTTCCCTACTCAATCTTATGAAGGCCCCAACAAAAATATTGACAATCCAAGAGTTATGGAGCTCTTTCACTATATAAATAGCCTTGGCTTTAAGTTTTCACACCTAGGTCTAACTTTAAACTATGTTCCTAATTCATATTTGGGTCCAAACAATGGGAGATATGCTTATATAACACTCCTTATGGTTAGTTGGTTCAATGATTTCCTTAAACTCAAGGAGCAGTGGGCATGCGATACACAAGTACATGAGATGATATGTAAGGAAGGTCATATATGTAAGGAGGCTCAAGAAATGTAACATGAGGAAAAGGTTCACTAGGCCTATCTCAAAGAGCAGTAGGAAAGGGAGATAAAAAGAGGCAATTTGATGAGGATATTGCAAGAATATTGGTTGCAAATTTAGGTGAAGAAGTGAAGCTCAAGCTTTCTGAAATACAAGAATTTGAGGCTCCTATACATAATTTTGGTAGATTCATATAAGAAAAGCCCAATATCTTGCCAAAATATGTCCAAGAGGTAACCCCTCCTCCCAAATTTTTCAGCCCAAACTTCAAAGCCTCATGTATGGTTTTTATACCAATTGAGCCCATTCACATCCAAGAGGAGATGAAAGAGACTCCTACAAGAGGATATTGAGAGGATTGTAAAAGAAAAAACCTCTCTGTG
Source organism: Thuja plicata (assembly GCA_018584345.1). Lineage (NCBI taxonomy): Eukaryota > Viridiplantae > Streptophyta > Pinopsida > Cupressales > Cupressaceae > Thuja > Thuja plicata. The sequence goes on from MU223493.1 coordinate 415,351, forward strand.
GGATGAGACCAAAGAATAAGTAGAGGACCTTTTCCTCTCATTTAAAGAGCTCCCCATTTTTTTTTAGGGGAAGAATTAGATGCTCCTAAGGACAACCTTGTCCTTGAAAATATACACATTGTTATGCATGAGGTTTCTCCTCAACCTATGCATAATGTCATCATAGAAAAAAGAGTCCAAGAAGAAGAGTTTCTTGCTTCATTAACCCATAATGTGAGCTATTGTGAGGTATAAATTTTTCATGGCATGAGGGAGATTTATTGGTATGCACTTGAAAAATCATCCACTGGTATCATGCCAACATCTCCTAGATCTTCCCTACTACAAGAAAGAGAGCCTCTACAAGAGGATATTGAGACAATAGAGGCCTCTTGACAAATGATATAAGTTGAACAACTGATGTAGGAGCATCTTGGGATCTAGGCAATCTTGCATCAACCAAAAATATTTTTTTTTATGTTTTCATGTTTGATTAGTTCCAGTGTTTCTTTCTGTGATCATTCTATGCTTATTCTTGGAGGCTGCAATCCTTTCTGTGTGTTCGTGGCTTCATCCTTGTCTTTCTCCTTAGATCGTGCACCATTTGAATAATTAATGTTTGAGATCTTTCCAATTCTTGTCAAGACTATCTTGTTCTTCATGTTTCTAGTCAGTGTTCATATTTTATGATATTGCGAAGGTTTTCTCGATCGGCTAAGATTAAGGACTCATTTCTCGATGATGTTACATTTTTGGCCAATCGACTTGAGGGATCACATTTCATATTTCACTCATTGGATGAAGATCCTTATGATTTTGGGTCCTGACCTATCTGTGTAATACAATTTCTTTTTCATTGGGAAATGTAATCTTTCATGGCTGACTTGATTTTTGCAAAGGCCTTATATACTCTTGTAATCATTTTACATAGGATAGAGGAGAGAGACATAATAGAGTAGTACCTTAGCACTTGTAGGATTTAGATTAGTAGATTGTAAGGAAGAAAGGACCTATTGAATGTTCATATAGTCACAACTGATTATAGATGGTATTAAAAGATAACCTATTGAATGTTCTAATCAAGCTTGTATGCTTGGAATGTATCACAACTTGTTTTTGTGCTTTTAAATTATAATTAAATAATAAGAAGGTTATTCTTGCATTCATTTACTCTTGTTTTGTTTTTCTTCCATTGTCTGACTCTTTCTGTAATGATTTGTTGGACTTAATGAGTTCCCACTGTCCTTGGCTGCATCAACAACACAAGTAGCTGCAGAAGGAGGTCTCCCATGAGATGAAGAATATATAATGGGATTTCAAGGATACTCCTATACTTGAAGAAGAGTGTGTTGATTTTCCTGAGACCACCCTTCAACCTATGCATATTATTGTAGAAGACATGGAAGAGATTGATGATGATAGTGATTTTATTGAAGAACCTGATGCCATATTCTCTTCCATTAATCTTGAGCTACCTTCTCCTTCATTTGAAGAACATAAGTTGCACCAACAACAAGAGGAAGAGTTCATACCATCAATTGTACCATCGAAGCCAAACTTAGAACAAAAGGATACAAATGTTGCAAAGCATAAAAAAATGAGGTTAGGGTTGATCTCTTTGACCTAGTGCCACCAAGAGAGTGCCCTATAAGGAATCTAGCCCTACAACACACCAACAAGTTTCCCCCAATCATACTTGATTCAAAGAACGAGGAATATTTCCATAATGATGAGAATAATTTTCTGGCTCATAATGACAACACTCCAATATTGGAGAACTTTTTTTTCTTAATATTGGAGTAACATTTCAAGATACAACAAAATGTTTTTCATTCTTTCTTCTCTATCTAGTTGTCCATTTACATGAAATAAACAAGAATTTGATTAGGAAGGGAATTGATTTCAACAAGCCAGTTAATAAATTTGTTTGATATTTACATTTGTAAATTCTTGTACATAGTAGGTTTGATTTTTTATGCTTTGTAAGAAGTGCATGAGCATAGTTGCTTTCTCCTAGAGACAACAAGTTTTGATGTTTTTGTTGAGTTACAAGAGGTAGTAGTTCTCTATTTTTCATAGTGACTCCATGCCCAATGGATTGCACAACTATTGATCTCTACTCATAGAAAGCATCTGCCCCACTTGAGTTGCAAGAAATCTTGGCCATTTTTGGTCCCCATCAATTTTAGATTTTTTATCAAGAAGGTTGTAGTTTAGAGTGAAGAAATCGTTGAAAATGTCTAAGGCATTCCAAAAAAGTCTTAAGAATCTTTTGTGCCTTATTATGTTTTAGCCATTTCAAGATTTTGGATTTTACATGTCTTTCTAAAAATTCCTTCAGATTCCAAAGGCACTTTTAGAACTCTTTCAGAATCCACGGGTGCAGTTGGAACAAAGGAAAGAATGAGAAAAAGGTTTAAGTGGCTCATCAAGATTTTGGGAAAATATATGTGTAGGAAGTATTGTTGGATTTTGAAGCCCATCATTGCAAAAATAAAAATGATAACAAGACAATACCTCGGTAGGGTCTTTCTGATGGGGTTCATAGATGTAGAAGGGAATATTAGAGGTGACAAAAAGGTGAGGCCCAACAATATATGTTACCCCTGATTGTTTTCATCAGGGTAAGTCTTTTGATGAGGTATCCTGACATTGGAAAAACAACAGTTTGGCTATGCCAATGGTTTCATCGGTGATGGTTAAAGTGACATGATTGGCTGTGGAGAAGAGCGTGAGGTTGCATTGGGACTGAAAGGGATGAGTTCCATCGATGATTTTTATCATCGGTGTAGCTTACACTGTCAAAGGGGATCTTTTTGTGTGTTCTGATAGTTCATGATACGCTAATGATTTCATCGATAAAAGTTATGATGAGGATGTTTTCTTTAGGGAAAGGAATGTAGTGGTCATTGATAATATTTCTCAGGTGCTTCATTGATGTTCATTTTCCTTTTACCACAGATCAACCACTCAGCAGACATGTTTATCTATCGGGGAAGCTTTCCCCGATGATTAAGGAAATAATCAACAAATACCAAGGGAGACACCGTTCATTAATGAATCTCATGTCGATAGGGAAAGTGATCAGTTTGGGTTCTAAATGCACAAGATTTTTTGAAGTAGTTCTCAACAATAAAGGATTCCATAAACTAAGCATTAATTCCCCATCTACTTCCAGCGACTATCTACAACTGTCAACATCTTCTAGTGGCACCATTACTTCAATAAGGTATTGATTTGATCTTCTAGCTGCCCCTCCATGCTCATTTATGATATTAGACGATTCTCAAGAAAAATTTTACACATCATTGGGACATGTATCAAAGACTTATGAGGTCACAATTATTGTAGATGTCTTTTATTTTTGCAGGGTCATTCATTTTTTGTCACTCTTCCTGTCACTTCTAAAATTTGATTTGCTTCTTAGACCATATCTGGTGTGTTGTGATCTTTCTGTAACTCAACCTTGGTGGGTTTCAAACTTGAATGTCTCATTCTAAGTTATTACTGATCTGTAAAGGAAAAGTTTGTATATTCTCCCTGGATCTCTTTTTCTATTCTTTTTATAGAATTCTCTTCTGTAAAAACATTTTTCCTTTTCAATAGAATATTGTTGTTATTTTACCTATTTTCACCTAAATAATCTTGTGTAGTCATTATGCCTTATTATTTGGATGTATTTCATCATCTATAGTATGGTGTGTGTGTGTTAATTGAGATCAATTAATCTTGTTGAGTGGATATATGTATCCCTTTCCTAGTTCTATTGGTTCTTAAATTTGATTTTTTTCTAAGGTTGATATATATAGAGAATAGTGTTATTTGTGTAAGTTGTATTGAAGTTAATTACATCCATTAGAATCAATAGATCAAATATATAATATGGTGTATCACCCTATTTCCTTTCCTACATTTCCCTTGTTAGAATGAATTCAGAATAACTAAGAGGGGGGTGAATCAGTTATCCTCAGGTCTAGATGTACCAAATTGAACTTTATACCACATTGAACAACTCATATCTGCTCGGCAGCAATAGCATAAATAAACAACATACATATGCAGTATATTGTTCAAATGTAATCAGCTTGTAGAAACTTAACAGTAAAACACAACATAAACATTCACACAAGTTGACACCAGTAATTTAACGTGGAAACCCAATTTGGGAAAAACCACCAATAACATGCTACCAAATTTTCACTCTTCTCAAGTGAGCTATGTTAGGAGCCAACCCTGTTAAAGGTTACAAAACACATTTCTAAATATGATATGGTTAAAGGATTTAATCATCCTGTCAGGAGTGGCCTTGTTAGAGAAATTAGAACATTCCAACTGAATGTCACCTTGCTCAAAGGATTTATAGAATGATTGTTAGGTTAACTTGGTTAAAGGATTTTAACTGATACAATGGTTAAAAATTAATTAGTAGGTGTGATCTTATACATAAAACTTACTTTGCAAATCCTGATCCAATTCAGCTCTAATGCTAATTCACTGAGTGGCCTCCATTCTATTTTCAATCTCTAGATCTTCATGGAAATCCGTCAAGAAATCACTCTCACAACTCTCTGCTTCTCTGCTAGATCAAGCCAATCAGTCAATTAACCATGCAATCATCTTGCATACACTTTTCTCTTTTCTCTTCTTCACTACACATTGTTGAATAACCCCTTGAGGTTATCTTATACCTCTTCATCTAGGTAAAATAAATCTTTTCCACTTAATCAAGATCATAGATCTTAGGTTAGGTAAGATCCAATGATCTTTCCATCTTTACATTTAACTTACTTCTCCAAAGCAATCACTAATTAAATCTCGGATCCATGCATTAATTACGGTTACCCGTGCATTTAAATAATGTGGACCAATTGTTCTTATCCTCAATTAACTTTACATATCCCAATAAATTTAATTATGTCGGCCAGAGATCTCAAATCTCAACAATTACCAAAATACTACTACTCGACCAACATTGTGTTCTTCCGCTTGGTCATCACTGGTTTCCTCAGCAATTTTTTGGCACTCGGTCATCACAAACTTCACTTGGCATAAATTTTTCTCAATAAACTGTCATCAAAAGATAAACAACACATTACTTTTCCAATGTGCCAACTGATCAAGTACCCTTGTGATTTCCCATAACTCAACCATTTCACTTGGTCTTCTTGTTATACTTTCCTTCAAATCAATCAATAGATATGGTACTCAAATAGATAGAAATAGTCTCACCAGTTAAGGTTCAACATCAATGACAAAACAACAATTGTTTCCATTGTAGCTTTCCAACAATCTCCCTCTTTGGCATTGATGGCAACACTAAACTTTAAAACAATAATTTTCCAACCATAGTTACCATACAATCCAAAAATTCTACCTATGTTCCTTGATATGAAAAAATCTTCATTAATGTATTTAGCTTCATACTGATTCTCATCTTGTAAAAAATTTCTCCCTCTGTGTCTGTAATCACATTGAAATATTTCTATCTCTATTCATCTTTAGACTCTCTCTTTTATTAATCTCTCCCACTTTTTATTTCTGTAGTAAACTTAGTAACCTTCTTTTTCAGTAATCTCTCCCTCTTTGAAAACAATGCCAAAGACATTGACATCTTCATTATGCATATTCTTTTGTTCTAACTCAGTATAATTTTTTTCCTATCATCTTTCTTATGAATGATCCTCTTTTATGTCCTTGTCCATCTTTCACATCTTTAGGCAGCATCCTAAAGTGTGACTGCCTATGCATCAATGTGTCAAATATGATGAATATGATATTTGATGCAACAAGACCATTCTGAACTAATTAGCCTTAGTTAGGGGAATCACCCCTAATTTACCTTGCAGATACTCATGATAATCCTTGGGTAGTGCCTTTGTAAATATGTTTGCTAATTTTTCCTTAGTATGCACATATTCCAGTCTCACTTCCTTCTTCTGAACTAGCTCCCTCAAGTAATCATACATGATAGCTATATGTTTTGTCTTAGAGTGCATCATAGGGTTCTTAGAAATATTAATGGCACTCATGTTATCACAATATATGATAACTAGTTCTGTGATCTCCTCTTTCATACCTTTCAGTGGTATCTTCAACCACACAATATTAGAACAATTAACTATTTTTGCCACATACTCGGCTTCAGCTGTAGATTGTGAGGTGCAATTCTATTTCTTACTTGTCCATGAAACCAATCCTTTTTCTAAAAGAAATGCTCCACCTATGGTTCTTTTCCTGTCATCCACATTTCCAGCCCAATCAAAGTCAGTGTAAACTCTAAGCTCAAACTTATCATTCTTGTTGTAATACAGACCATATTCATCTGTTCCTTTCAAATATCTCATAATTATTTTTACTGCCATCATATGTGTTTCCTTGGGATTGGCAGAAAATCTTGCAACAATTCCAATAGCCAGTGCAATATCACGTCTGCTGTGTACAACATATTGTAACTTTCCAATCATTGACTTGCAAAGGGTTTTATTTACTTCTTTAGTATCATCATTTTTTGTTAACTTCTATCCAGTAGCCATGGGTGTACTCACTGGTTTTGAATCTTCTATTCCAAAAGTTTTCAGTATCTCCTTGACATATTTTGATTGAGTAATATAGATACCATTCTTCATCTGATATATTTGTAAGCCAACAAATTTTTTTATCTCACCAACATAGACATCTCAAATTCAGTTTGCATCTCTTTTGCAAATGCTTGGTATAACACATCTTGTCCACTAAATATAATGTTATCAACAAAAATTTCAGCCAATAAAGTACCTTTACTTTGCTCTATCTTCAAATACAGATTGTTGTTGTCATTGGTTCTTGCAAATCCAATCTTTATCAAGTAATTGTGCAATCTCGCATACCATGCTCTTGGTGCTTTCTTCAATCCATATAGTGCCTTGTGTAGTCTGCAAACCATGTTCTTCTTGCTTGGGTCAACAAATCCATCAGCTTGTTCAATGTACACTTCTTCTTCTAATATTCCATTCAGGAATGCTGACTTCACATCCATCTGATAAAATTTAAAACCTTTGTAGGCTGCATATGCAAGTGAGGTTCTTACTCCTTCCAATCTTGCAAATAGGGTGAATGTTTCTCCATAATCAATTCCTTCCTCTTGTGCATAACCCTTGCATACCAGTCTATCTTTGTTTCTTGTTACCTCTCCATGTTCATTCATCTTATTTATGAATACCCACTTAGTACCAATTACATTTTTGTTATTCAGCGTTGGTACAAGTGTCCAAGTATTGTTCTTTTTAATCTATTCAATTTATTCATTCATGGCTTGTATCCAGTCTTCATTGTCTAAGGCATATTTTATTATTTTAGGCTCAAAATCACATAAAAGCATGTATCTTCTCTCAACTTGCTTCTTGTCATAACTTAAAAATTCTTTGATCCTATGATTTGATCAGGTTTATGGTGCCTTCTTGCATACTTTTCTAGAGTAGGTTCTTTTCTTGCTTCAGATTGATAATTCACGTTCAATTCAGGTTGATTTTGTGGCTCGACATCATCAGATAGCTCAGAAATTACCTCCTGTTACCCGGTAGCTTCGTTCTATGACTCAAAAGGTGCTAGCTGTTGCTCAACAACCTCATTTTTAGGTTCAGGTAATACATTAGAATCTTCCTCATCTAGATAGACAAATGATTTGTAACTTTAAGGTTCCTGTGTGCTTTCAGCTTCATTTTTTTCTGCATATTCATCAATTCTAACATTTGCACTTTCCACAATTTTATTAGTGTTAGAATTCAAACACTTGTATGCTTTACTTTTAGTTGAATAACCAAGGAATATGCCTTCCTCACCTTTAGCATCAATTTTTCCATTTATGTTATGCTTCAATATGAAACATTTACTTCGAAAAACTTTAAAATAGCATACATTAGGTGCATACCCATACCATAGCTCATGAGGTGTAGCATTAGTATCTTTCTTGACTTGTACTTATAGTATAGAATATTGTACTTATAGCTTCTCTCCAATATTTCTGTGCAATATTTTTCTCCATCATTAGTGTTCTGGCACAATCCATGATAGATCTGTTTCTTCTCTTAGCAATACCATTTTGTGGTGGTGTCCTAGGTGTGGACATCTATCTTTTTATCCCTTGTTCATTGCAGAACCTGTTAAACTCATTAGAAATAAACTCACCTCCTTTGTCAGATCTTAAAAATTTTAGGCTTTTACTTATCTCCTTTTCAAATTTTTCCAAGTACCACTTAAATAACTAGAATGCATCAGATTCTTCTTTAAGAAACATAACAGTCATCATTCTTGAGTAATCATCAATAAATAGAATAAAGTATCTATCTCCATAGTAACTTTCCTCTCCAATGGGACCACAAAGGTCAGTATGAACCAATTCCAGAATTTCCTTAGAAGTATGAGTCTTTCTTTTGAAACTAGATTTCGTCATTTTTCCTAATTGACATTGCTTACACATTGCATTTTCAGGTTTCTTTAACTTAGGAAGCCCTCTAACCTTTTTCAATTTTCTTATGCTTACCAAGTTATCAAAGTTTACATGACACAACCTTTTATGTCATAACCAAACATCATTATATTGTGCAAACAAGCATGTCTCATAAGATAAGTCTAGATAGAACAAGTTACTTTTTGTTTGTTCTCCACTTCCAACTAGTTCTCCAGTGGCATCATAGATCTTTGCCTTCTTGTGATGGAATTCAACTCTATAACCAGAAGTATTCAGCTATGCAACACTCAATAAATTATAGTTAAGATCATCAACCCAATATACATTGTTACATCTAATCTTGTCAGTCAAGTTAATTGATCCTTTCCCTTTAACAAGACATGGTGCATCATTGCCAAATTTAACATAACCACCTTTACACTGATCTAAGGTTTCAAATTTATCTTTATCACCAGTCATGTGATGTGAACAACCACTATCAATAATCTAATGGCCACCTTTACTCATATAATAAATTAGTGCATTTTTCTCATCATCTTTCATAGCAACATACACAACTTCTATATCATTTTCATCAGAATTGTCAGATTCACTGTCAAAAGCTTCTTCAGCTATATAACAAGATTTATTACCTCTATCTTTGTAATATTTATACTTTTTGAAGTCTCGATCATCCTTTCTATCTTTGTACTTTTTGTCTCTCTTTCATCCTTGTCATTCTTATCAGGACATCTTGCAGCAATATGACCAACTTTGTTACATGAAAAACAAATGATAGGAAGTTTACCTTTGAATTTTTATTTTCCTCTAGATAGTCTTCTTTCCATAAGTGCCTCAAGTTCTTCCATATCATCATCTGTAGTGTCATTTTCATTGTTCACACATTTCTTTCCTTTCTTTGATTTGTTAAGGACCATCTGGGACTTGAATGTAGATGCAATAGGTTGTGGAGTGTAGTTATCAAAATTTGACATCTCAAATGCAGTAAGTCTGCCTACCAGACCCTCCAAAGTCAAATTATTATTAGGAGTACATCCTAACTATTGAATTGAAAAGATTCTAATATCATATACAAGAAGAATTTTTTTTAGTACCTTGCTCATAATAGTGTTATCATCAATGGTTCCCTTAGATCCTCTAATAGCATTTACAACTTCCTTTATCCTACCATAATATTGAACTATATTTTCTCCTTCTTGCATTTTCATTTCATCAAACTTACCTCTTAAACTTTCATATTTTTCTTTCAGCACATTTGTATCACCTCCATAGATGGTTTCTAGGGCATCCCACATCTTCTTTGCATTTGTACAGTTCTTTATGTCTTCAAACTCATGATAGTTCATATATGATGCAATCTCCAACATTGCTTGATTGTGTTCCTTCTTTTCTCTTAGTTGTGCAACTGTGGCAAGTGCAGTGGGGGCTATAGAATCATGTTCAACATAGTGCTTAGGATAATCACCAATACCAACCAGATGCAATTTCATCAAACTCTGTCATGCAGGGAAATTATCTTTGTTCAACTTTGGTACCTCCTTTTTATACATCTCGATCTTTTGCTCCAAGTACCTTCAAACTATTTTCAAGAGACCAAGGCTCTGATACCAATTGTTAGAATGAATTCAAAATAAATGAGAGGGGGGGTGAATCAGTTATCCTTAGGTCTAAATGTACCAATTTCTACTTTATACCACTTTGAACAACTCAAATCTGCTCGGCAACAATAGCATAAATCAACAACATACATATGCAGTTTACTGTTCAAATGTAATTAGCTTGTAGAAACTTAACATTAAAACACAACATAAAAATTCAAACAAGTTGACACAATTATTTAATGTGGAAACCCAATTTGGGAAAAACCACCAGTAACATGCTACCAAAATTTCACTCTTCTAAAGTGAGCTCTGTTAGGACCCAACCCTATTAAAGGTTACAAAACACATTGCTAAATGTGACATGGTTAAAGGATTTAATCACCCTATCATGAGTGGCCTTGTTAGAGGACTTGGAACATTCCAACTAAATTTCACCTTGCTCAAAGGATTTATACAATGAATGTTAGGTCAACCTGGTTAAAGGATTTTAAAAATTAATCAGCAGGTGTGATCTGATACATAAAACTTACTTTGCAAATCCAGATCCAATTTAGCTCTAATGCTAATTCACTGAGTGGCCTCCATTCTCTTTTCAATCTCCAGATCTTCTTGGAAATATATCAAGCAATCACTCTCACAACTCTCTTCTTCTCTGCTCAGCCTTTTCTGCTAGATCAACCCAATCAGTCAATTAACCATGCAATCCTCTTGCATACACTTTTCTCTTTTCTCTTCTTCACTACACATTGTTGAATAACCCCTTGAGCTTATCTTATACCTCTTCATCTAGTTAAAATAAATATTTTCCTCTTAATCAAGATCGTAGATCTTAGGTTAGGTCAGATCCAACAGATCTTTCCATCTTTACATTTAATTTACTTCTCCAAAGAAATCACTAATTAAATCTTGGATCCATGTGTTAATTACTGTTACCCGTGCATTTAAATAGTGTGGACCAATCATGCTTATCCTTAATTAACTATAATTATCCCAATAAATTCAATTATGTTGGCTAGAGATCTCAAATCTCAACAATTACTAAAATACTGCTACTCGGTCGACACTGTGTTCTTCCGCTCGGTCATCACTGGTTTCCTCGGCAATTTACTAGCACTTGGTCATCACAAACTTTGCTTGGCATAAACTATTCTCAATAAAATATCATCAAAAGATAAACAATGTGCCAACTAATCAAGTACCCTTATGATTTCCTATAACTCAACCATTTCACTTCGTCTTCTTATTATACTTTCCTTTGAATCAATCAATAGATATGGTACTCAAATAGATAGCAATAGTCTCACCAGTTAAGGTTTGACATCAATGAAAAAACAATAATTGTTTCCATTGTAGCTTTCCAACATCCCTTTCATCATATCCTTCTCTCCTTTCCTCAAAAGTGGTAGTTTTAGGTACACCCAGATTGTAAAGGAAGTCGGCCTTCTCCGAAGACTCAATCTCATTAAGCAAGTCCCACATTGAGAGATTGTTTCCATGTTTCACAAGGTTTCCTAGGTCACTAACCACCATCTAGGAAAGGGTGAAAAATTTTGTGACAACAAACATCACACCACATATTACTATCTTTTGGTTCTTGCTTAGTGGTTTTTTTGAAGATTGGTGATTGAGGAAAGGACTTTGTAGTGATCTATTTTTATGGGTAATTACCAGTGATTTTTCCCTTTTTTTCATCTTCTCCTCAATATTTTTTGCATATTTGTAGGCAGATCCAAGTGATTCAACCTTCAATAAGGATAGTTAAATTTGAATATACCATTGCATCTCATTACAGTATTTCAAAACCTGATATTTTTCAGACTCTTGGATGCTCATCTTTGCTGATAAAGTATGAAATTTATTTGTGTATTCCTGCATTGTTTGGTCTATCCTTTGTTTTAATAGTTTCCAAAAGATATATTTTTCTTCATATGTGTCTTCAGGATAATACTCATCTTTGATGGGTTCTACAAACCCCCCCATGTAGGATTGGCATTTTTTCATTCATTCAATTCTTCATCTTCATTTTCTAAAAAAACAAATTGATGCATTTTTTCCTTCCCATGCTTGCTTCACATGTTCCTCAGCTTTGAGGAGAGCGAAATTTATTTTCTCAATGTTGGAAAAGGTATTAATAGAAAAATATATGTCAATTTTTGTTAACCATTCATCTACTACATTTACATCAATTTTTCCTTTGAAATTTGAAATATGAAAACTAACCTATACCTTGAAAGGGGTGTGGCTATTGAATGGTTTTATTTTTGTGCTTCATTGTTGAATATTTCAAAGAAACTGAATGAACTATCTCATCATTTCTCCCATATAGTTTTTTATTGCTTCTTCCTCCAAGGCTTTATAAGGTTCTACATCTTAAATCTTCGGTTGGCTCTGTGTGTGGTAGATGTTGTCTTCAACCTGAAAAAACCAAACACTCAATAAACCATTAGCTCAAGGGTTAGTGATCAATCAAATCAAAATCTAACATTATGGAAGTACCCTCAAAAGTGGCTTATTGCTTCCTATTTGAAGCGAGTTTTATTCTCAATGGATTCTCATCAGTTTGGAATTAGTGTCTAGGAAAATCCAAAATGGAAGATTCAAGAGATGGGCATGATGCATGAACTTGCATATTTTTTCCTCAAGATCATAGTGGCCAAATACATGAATGCAACTAAGCTAAATGCATGCTCAACATTAGTTAATCTAAGAAAAGTAAAACAACATACAAAGGAAATGAAACTAGAATTCCATTTAATAACAAAATGCATAACACTAAGATACCATGGAAATGCATTCTAAAACATGATCAAAACCTAGAATCAAAATAACATTATGATGTTACTTCTCAAATTTTCCTCTCTTTTAGAAAAGGGAGCTATCCCTTTTATAGGAATTTCCTCAAAATGGACGGCCAAGATTATCTACAAAGGGCGGTTGAGATGCAATTCCCTCCATTCCCTATGAGCTTGATCTAAGTGGAAGATCATTGATTGGTCAATCGTGTTCTTGTTTGGGGGAGAATGAGACAAATTTGGTAATTATCCCCCTTTAATTGCTTTTATTTGAATTTTATGTGCTCACACATGTGTGAAGATGTGTGAAGGGGTTCTTTTAATTAAAAGTGTTAGGACTTTTAATTGAACCCTATAGTTCCAATAAATTAAATGATTTGAGCTTTGATTAAGGATTTGAATCAATAAGTTGATTTAATTATAATTTATTAAATACTTACATAGTTAAGATCTAGCAATAAATGCCTTTGATTTAGGATTTTTAAGGCTAATTAATCAAATTAGGGGTTATGGGATTAATAGAGCATTTTTAGTTGATTACATTTGCCCCTCTTTGAAATGATGTGCGAGCAGCATGTTGATTCAAAGAACATTTGATGATTGGTTGGGAATAGCTTGATGTGAAGTGATGAAATTATCTCACAGATCAGAACTGATTCCGAACTTGATTGAACAAAGATAAATTGAAGATTGAAGATATCATCTCCAAACTTGAATGAGAGAAGACTGATAGGGAGATCTAAACATGTTAGTTCTAGACTTAATTTACAAAGACTGACATAGAGGTTTGATTATTTAGCTTGATGTGAAGTGATAAAACTCAATATCTATCCCAAAGAAGATTTCATGATTTTCAGATTGGTTTGAATGACTAATCAACTTTATGTGGTGCAATGAGATTAATTTCCATTTGATTGATTGCTTGCGATCATTGAATTGATATGGGTCCTAATGAATCCAATTACCTGATTAAGAGGTCCTATCAGATTGACATGGTGCGATGAAACTAATGTGTCCCTAGAGTTTCAAGTGACTTGATGTGAAGTGATGAAATCACTTGTGGTAGGAAGAATCTTGATTTGATATGGAGCTTCAATTCCCCTAGCGATGAAGCTTGTTGATTGAATCAAATTTATTGATTTATTGATTCTTCCCTCTTGGGATTGAAATCGAGATGTGGTTAGGGCGACAAACAAGATTGCGACTGATTTGAAAGCATAAAATTAATCAAACTGATACAGAAGAATTGGATTCAATCTTGATTTGAGGTCTGGTTGACCAAGTTCGATCGAGAGTGGACTAGGTTGACCAAGGCTAACTTTTTTTATTGAAAGAGAGAAATCTTGATTCAGCTAATTAGGAGTGATTTTGAGGAGGAATCTTGTGAGGAATGCGTCAGCGATCAAGTGCATTTGAGCAATAGGTTAGTTTCCATTTTTGACTAGTAAAAAAATGTCAGATGTTGATTTTGATCCTGAAAATGGATTCAGGACTGTCCAATTAGCTAAGGGTGCAATTTTCATGTTGATTAGAGCAAGTTTGAAAATTAGGTCAAAACCTATATACGGGTCATGATGCAGGAGCATCCTGGGTGTAAGGGCAATCTTGCATCACCCAAAAATATTTCTGTTTACTTTTCAATAAGGGCTATCTTGTGCAGAGCTACTATCTATGGAAACTTGCTATTTTTAGCAAGTTGGTCATACGATCTCAGAATGTTCTAATTTCACATGTGGAGGTTCATCTCAGTCTTATCAGCCTGCCAGTAAAGTTTCATGGCTAGATCAGGTCTAGTTTTGAAGATATTAAAGATTTTTGGTATTGGCAGCAGGGTACAGAAACTTTGAACTCAGTTTTGAAGGCTTTAGAGGGCCCAGATGAGGTTGAAAATTTGGGTGACAGGCACTTGCATTTGTTACACCTATAGAGCGCTTCGTGGCCTTTCCAGATTGGGGTCATAATAGTCAATCGGGTTAACTGGCGATGACTTATGGTCTTCGGAAGTTGGGTCACCTGAAATGGCAGAAAAAAAAAATTCTTCAAAATTTCTGTTCGGGTTTCAAAAGTTATTTTGAGCCAACTATGATGTAATAAATTGTAAAATAAAATAATTCTAAGTTTGGTCGGCCCTATGGGATAAATTTCTAGAACCTTCTTAGGCAATGGAAATTTCCTATATAAAGAAGGCCCATAGTGTTGTCTAGGGCAGTTCTAGGTAGATCTAGGTAATAGTTCAAGGCTTTGTCCTATAGAATATTGTAAGGGGAATGCCCGTGTGGCTTTGCATATTGTAATTCTGAAAGTTTGTAATCCCACATTTGTGGAGATAATAAGAAGCCCATTTTCTGTTCTTGCAAATTGTTGTTGCTTCTCTGTTTCTGTTATGTGTTTGTGGCATTAAGGGGAGCACCCTTCATCAGGTCAAAAGGGTCATTTTCAATTCATTTCCACTCCTCGATTTAAAAATTCAAAAACCTTCTCTGAGAGAAAATGCTGGTCCCACTAGAAAATAATTGATTCAAGCTCATGTGAAGGCACAATAGGACCTAGGGTTACCCACCTCCAGTGAGTAGTCAAAAAACCATCTTGTTGATTCTATTTTTGCACATTTTTGTTAGATTTTTCCAAAAATAATTGTCATTTTTGTCAAACATGGAGGTGCAAGTGCCTCCATATTCATAGTACTTGGCGAGATTTGAGGGATCAGGCCCTCCACCTAGAGTAGATGCACCACCTCCCACCCCTCGAGACACTGAGGGAGGGAGTCAGTCTTGATATTCCCTTCTTCTTTCTTTCCCATTCTAATTTTTTTTGTGATAGGTTGATGTATACATAATTCCTTTGCATCAAGGATATATATTTTTGTAGACATGGATAATTTCCATACATACATATATGATCGATTCATGCTCATTTGATATCTTTAATGCATCTTTCTTTCTTTCTTTCTTACTCATGTGATATCTCTGCTTAGATTAGCATCTTGCATCACTTTTGTTGAGTAGCTCCTTCATGTATCTTGAATGAAATATATCTTGTTGCTTTTGTGTCTTATGCATTGTTCTATTATCATGGTATTCCTTGATATCATAACACTCTCTGAAAATTGTGATGATTTCATATTTGCATGGTTGATTGTGACCCGTTTTTGCAGATATATAACCTTAAAATGATTAATATAGTTTACCCCTTTGGCAAAGGATTCAATGTTAGAGGGATATCTCTTTTGATGTCATAATGCTATTATGAAATACAAGACTAAGAATGAAATGAAGCCTACAACATGAGCCGTCATTGATTCATTTAGCCAGTCTTGTCATCATCGAGTGTTTGGGACATTGGAGTTTATACAACCCTTACTGGTGCCACTGTGAACATAAGGATATGAGTATGAATTTCAACAGATAGAATGTGGGAAACTAATTTAAGCATCGAGGTACAAGAACCAAGAAAGAAAGATTTTTGGTACAATGGAAAGCCTGGTCACCTGAAGAAAGACTATTGGTCTTGGGAAAAAAAATAAGGAGACACAAATGAAGATGACAGTAAGGAAGCTAATGTTGCAAGTAATACTTTACAAGATGCTTTAATCTTGTGTTTGGATAATGTTAATGATTCTTGGGTAATTGATTCTGGGGCTTCATTCCATGCTACACCCCATAGAAAATATTTTCAAGATTATGTTCAAGATTATTTTGGATAGGTATATTTGGGTGATGATGAGCCTTGTCCTATTTTTGGGAAAGGGAAAATAAAGATCAAGTTGCCAAATGGAAATGACTAGATACTGTAGGAGGTAAGGCATGTCCCTAGTTTAAGAAGAAATTTAATTTATGCTGGAGTACTGGGTAGTGAAGGCTGCATAGTCATGTTTATAGACAATGTATAGAAGGTCACTAAAGTTTCATTAGTAGTAGCTAAAGGTTCGAAGATAGGCACATTATATCTGTGTACTGGTAACACTTATTCTACCTTAGCTGCTACTAATAATTTTAATGCAGGGAAAGCTATTGTAGATGTTGCAAGAATAGATTCAAAAATGTGGCACCATAGGTTTGGGCACATGAGTGAGAAAGGGATGAAAATCCTTCACTCTAAAAATCTATTGCCAAGACTGAAAAATATTGATTTAGAGTTCTGTGAAAACTGTGTTTATGGTAAACAGAAAAGAGTCAGATTTCTCAGAGTTGGGAAAGAAAAGAAGAGTGAGAAAATAGAGCTAGTGCATTCAGATGTATGGGTACTGGCTCAAGTATCATCTCTTGGTGTCTCTCATTATTATGTTATTTTTATAGATAATTCAACCAGGAAAACATGGGTATATTTCCTGAAACAAAAATTTGATGTTTTTGAAACATTTAATAAATGGAAAGCTTTGGATGAGAATGAGATAGGAAAGAAGTTGAAGTGTCTTAGATCTGATAATGGAGGTGAGTATTGCAGCATATCCTTTGAATATTATTGTTTTATCAATTGAATTCAAAGGTAGAAGATAGTTCCAAGAACCCCACAAGAAAATGGTGTGTCAGAAAGAATGAATAGGACAATCATGGAATGTGCAAGGAGCATGAGATTGTATGTTGGACTGCCCCTTCATTTCTAGGCAGATGTTGTAAACACTATAGTCTATTTGATAAATAGACAACCTTCAGCCCCTTTCAATGGTGGTATTCCAAAGGAAGCATGGACTGGTAAAAAGGTAAATTATTCATTTTTAAAAACTTTTGGTTGTGAAGCTTTTTCCATGTTGATAAAGAAAATAGAACCAAGCTTGATGCTAAATCTCAAAAATGTACCTTCATTGGATATGGAGTAGATGACTATGGTTATTGGTTATGGGATTTTGAAAATCTTAAAATAATTAGAAGTAGAGATGTTATATTTAATGAGAAGGTCATGTATAAAGAGAAGTTGTAGGAAAAGAAGCATGAATAGGTCAAACAAGAATATGTGGTGTTGGATGAGACTCTTGAAAATGAAACACCACTAGTACCTGATGCTCAGAAACAACAGGTTATCCCACAAACTCCTATAAGTGTTAGAATTTCTACAAGGTCAAGTAGACCTCCTGAAAGGTTTTCTCCTTCTTTGTATTCCATTTTATTGACTAATTCTAGTGAACAAGAAGAATATTAAGAAGCGATGCAGGTGGATGCCAAACAACAGTAGAAGCTGGGCATGACAGAGGAGATGGAATCCTTGTTGAAAAATAAGACTTGGGACTTAGTCCCTTAACCTAAAGGAAAAATAGCATTGCCTAACAAATGGGTTTATAGGTTGAAGGAGGAAGATGGAGGAAAGAAAAGGTATAAGGCCAGACTTGTGGTAAAAGGTTTTGCGCAAAAAATGGTATAGATTTTGATGAAATATTCTCCCCTATTGTAAAAATGACTTCAATTAAAACTGTACTAAGTCTTGTGGCTGCAGATGACTTGCATCTTGAACAACTAGATGTCAAAATAGTTTTTCTCCTTGGAGATTTGGAGGAGGAAATTTACATGTAGCAACCAGAGGGATATGAGGTCAAGGGTAAGGAGAAATTAGTGTGTAGGTTAAGGAAGAGTCTGTATGGCCTAAAGTAGGCATCCCGTCAATGGTATTTAAAATTTGATAGTTTCATGGCTGAACAAGGTTACCATAGATGTCATTATGATCACTGTGTATATTTTAAGAGATTGGATAATGGGAGTTACATTATCCTGTTACTCTATGTTGATGGCATGCTTGTTGCTGGGTCCAATATGCAACAAATAAATGAACTTAAACAGAAATTAGTAAGGCCATTTTCTATGAAGGATTTGGGTGCTGCTAAGAAAATCCTTGGTATGAGGATTACATGGGACAGGAAAAATAGAACCTTAAATTTTTCCCAAAGTGAGTATATAAAGAAGGTGTTGAAAAGATTTAATATGAAGGATGCAAAAGAAGTTAGTACACCTTTGGCTAGTCATTTCAAATTGACTAAGGAAATTTTCCCAAAGGCACAGGAAGAGGTAGATAATATGTCTAACATCTTGTATTCATTAGCTATTAGCAATTTTATGTATGCAATAGTATGCACATGGCCAGATATTTCTCATGCAATGAGAGTTGCCAGCATGTATATGAGCAATCCAGGTGTGGAACATTGGAATGTTGTCAAGTGGATTCTTCGATATTTGAGAGGTACTACTACAAAGGCATTATGTTTCACAGGATCCAATTATGCTCTGAGTGGATTTGTTGACTCTAATCTGGCAGGAGATATTGATACAAGGAGGAGTACTACATGGTATGTTTTCACTGTAGGAGGTACTGCAGTCAGTTGGATTTCTAGATTGTAGAAGGTTAATGCACTTTCAACCACTGAAGCTGAGTATGTAGCTGCTACTGAAGATAGCAAGGAGATGATTTAGTTACAATGTTTTCTAGAGGAATTGGGACAGAAGCAGGAAGATCACCCATTGTACAGTGATAGCCAGAGTGTCATTCATCTTGCAAATAATTCTACTTTTCATTCAAGGACAAAGCACATACAGCTCATGTACCATTTTATAAGGTCTATTTTGGAGGATGGCCAATTACTGCTTGAAAAGATTCACACAAGTGACAATCCTACAGACATGTTCATGAAGGCAGTCCCCAAGGAGAAGTTGGTTTCTTTATCATCTTCTATTGGGCTTCTTGACTGATGATCATGGAGTTAATACACAACAAAGTCTTTTATCCAGTGGGAGTTGCACGTACTACATTGTCATTTGGTTTCAGTCTCCAAGTGGGAGATTTTTTGGTATGGAGCCTGATCAATCTCCAAGTGGGAGATTATTGATATTGTGGTGACTAATGATGTAGTGGGTGTTGATATTCAGGAAAAAGAAGACCAACATTGTAAAACCCTAAAATGGTCAATTTTAGAGGTTTCCCTAAAATGTATGTTATAAGTGGCTGAGATGCATAATGCATTGTAATGTTGGTGTACTATTTTGTTGGATAATAAGAAAGGTTGGATGGCTATGTAGGTGGACGTAGCCTAGGTTTTCAGTGAACCATGTTAAATCTATGTGTTATATGTGTTCAGTATTATTCTTATTTTGTTTCTGCATATAATTGTTTATTCTTATATTATTTTTTGATCTGTCAAACCCTAACAGTAATCCCACTGATGCCTGTGAGTCCCAGTCTGTACTCTGAGATACTGATCTCTCTAAGTAGGCTAGTTGTCAATTATCCTCTAGTACTACTGCAAAGTATAGGCCCATATAGTATGAGGCTTCCTGACCTCTCTTTCCTACCTCTCTATGAGCTGCAAAGGCATCTACTAATACCTACCCGAAACCCCCGACTGTGGTTACCTTGCAGGCTATATCCCACTTTGCCCTATAGGTCTCTGATTGCCTTTGTGAAACATCCCTCTATGTAGTAAGGGCCTTTATCTACTCAGTCATGGAAGATACCTATTCTCCTAGGGCCTCCCCATCATGTCCTCCCACAAAGAACTCCCTGCTATCCACATATTCATGTAGAAGGTCTAGTTCCCCTGAGCCCCATCTGCGCATGCAGTCTCTACCACTAGTGCCCTTTTACTTGGGATAGCTCCATCTGTAAGCTGATCTCTATGGGATAAGAGGTGGCCAGAAGTCCCTATATCCTCCCTAGCTCTACTTGTATGCTACTCTTTGTAGCATGTGATGTGGCTAATATCCCATGTTCATGTACCTCCTAGGCTATGTAGCCTACTGGTAGAACCTATACCTATGGTCCCTTTCCTTGTGGCCCCTGCACCTATGGCTCCTATCCCTGCTATCCTTGCTATCCTTATCCCTGTCCCTGTATATATGGGATTTGAGGTGGCTACCTCCCTATAGGTACCTCTACCTATCTTCATTGCCTCATGATTACTACCTTTAGTCAGACTCTCCTCCCCCATCCCCTTCATCTCCCTCATCTCCTCCATCTCCCTCATCTCCATCCTTCCCACCTCCCTCCTCTCCTCCGTCCGGCTGCTCATCTGCTTGAACTACACTAGGTATTGTCAATTTAATCAGCCTATGTGTCACCCACCAATGTGCATATGTAGGATCTACTCTTGCCTCATGTGCAGACTCTCACTCCCTAATCCACGACACCTCTGTCATCGCCATCCAGGATCCCCTAACTCCCATAGGACACTCAAATACCCTAGATGATCCCTACCTCCCGAGTCACTAGTAGATGAGGGAACCCATCTGGTACAACATCCTGTATCTGTCCCATCTATCGGCGTACCCTTGATGACATATACCTACATATCATGTGGGATGTGCATCCTATCAACCACCTATCCATTTGAATAAACTTGAGATAATATCCATCATAAAACCCATCCTCTGCATAAATCTATTGTTTTGGGTCCTAACAACCCCATGCCTCGCACCATGCATATGGTGTCCACTCTATCTAGCCCATCTCCTCCAATTTCTGTCGCCAGTATCCTATCAAGTCTATCAACTTGTAGCTGATCAAAGGTTTGTATCTTCAAGAGAAAGGCTCATATGCCTCCCTGGTCTCATGTGTCCTAATAGGGTGGATGACAGCAATATGCTCCCATGCCCACACTAGTAATAGTGTGAGCCATGCCCCTAGTTCCCTACCCTTACGGTAGGTGCACATATGAAAATCATAGTATAGCTATCCCAAAATGGTATACCCCAACAATACTGTGTCCCATCCTCCTCTAGCATGCTATTGAGAACCCTAGCTCACCCAATCAAAAATCCATGTCCTACATGATCTGGCATCATGTGCCCCCTATCAAACCTGCCAAGTATAGAGATACCCACCAAAATCGTGGCCTCATCTCTATAGCCCTTGTCTAGGACATCCACTGGTGTGTTATTGGGATCTCTGCAAATGATCATCTGAATGCCATCTCCATGTGTGGCATCGACCCCTCAAAACAATACTCAAGTATCAACCCCTAAATCAACACTTTGTATATCCTCCACACATTGTGCAGAGTAATAGTAGCCTCCCCCATGGGAAAGTGAAAACTAGAGGTGGTACTATGCCACCTCTCGATCAAAGTTGACATCAGTGCATTATGCACTTTGAGATTGGGCCATCGGTGAACATGCTCCAAGCCACACAGTGTGACCTGTCCCCACTCCTTTGTTTTCAGCTCCTGTGATAATGCCATCATCAAAGGATATCTCTGCCTAGATTAGAATGATATTGTGTCCACCTATAGCCATAGATACCCGTGTCAGTTAACATTCTTCCTACATCTGGGGCATCAAAAAATCCACCCTGGGCTTTTTCTACTATATTTTCTTCCTTTTTCATCTATTTTTGGGTCAATTGGCGGAGATGCTGATTCACCCACACAGGCGGCAGATCTTCATACTCATCAATCTACAGAGATGATAGTTTAGGCCACCGTCTTCCCACCCATGTAGATAGAGAATTATTTTTTTCATCTCTTCCTGACTTTTCCTCCTTTCCCTGCCATCACAGACAGCGATCTCACGATCTCTGTCTGCGCAGCCAATGATCATAGATTGGTTGTTTGTGAAGACGGTGATCTATTGATCACTGTCTGCATAGATGGTGGTTTGGAAATTTTCGTCTCCATTGCAGGCCCATTTTTGGCACCTTATGGGTATCATAAATGCCCTAAAAAGCATTAAATACATAAAAAACAAAGAGGGATTTGACTACTCACCGGTGGTCCTACATCTGCGAGCTGTTGGTACACCCTAATACACTCTCCAAGCTATGTATGCTCTTAAAATTCCACCATTTCTTCTCTTCTCTTTCATCTTTTAGCTCTTTGTGAGTGAAAATGACTTCTTCTTGCACCCCGGTGGACTATTTATAGGCCCCTAGGGTCCCGTTTTCCTTCCCACTCCCCGTGTTTTCCATTCTGGTCCCTATTTTTAGCCTTGTTCCTTCCTGACAGGCCATTTAAATTTTCTTTCTCCCTCTTTCCATCTTTTTGAGAAAACTTTAGAAAAATTATTTTTTCTATTATTTTCTTGATGGGGCACACTCCTTTACCATCATCACCCTATGTCTTCCTGATTCTTCTAGGGCATGTTATTTTCTTTTCTTTGACGCGAAGCCACTTTCGACACCGCATCAAAGAGGGGCAAAATGTAGACATCTTAAATCATCTTTTGTAACCACCTAATTTCGGTCTGTCGCAACTATAGACCCTATTTTCCCTAAGTGTGATCATACCCTCGAGTTATGTCCAAACGACCCTGTTACTGTTTGGCATAATTCTTTTAATCAATTTAACGTCCTAGGTGATTTTTATCACTGATTTATATTTATCTACTATAG
>MU223493.1:454150-485042 GCA_018584345.1 Thuja plicata
AATTAAATCCTTCATACATAGGTTGTATTGGTCACTGTTTCATCAACATATTCTGAGGGCTGATATGTTGGTGGTCATACTCTTCCTACGTTAGAAGGAAATAGATCGGTTTTAGAGGGTTTTATGTATTTTTCATGTTTTCACTAACCCCATATTGCTAAAGTAATGATCTATTGATTGTTTGTGTACATTCCGACAGGTACCCATTTACACACGAACATCTTTATATTAATTTAATTAATATTCCTGTAACATTATAGTTGATTTTAATTAATTAACTATATTTATTATGTTCCTCTATTTTATTTAATTAAATATAGTTCATTCTCTATAGTATTTAAATTTATTTTAGATATTATATCCCTCTAATGTATTAAATTTTATTTAATACATGACCTCCATAAATCCCCTTTTAAATAAATTTCAAATTTATTTATTTCCGCACATTTCTAATATTCTTCTAAACCAAGATTAAATTTAAATTTAATAAGACCTACTAATCCTACCTAGAAACCTACTCTATTCCTACCCTACCCTACCTATCCCTCTTAATAAACCTACTTCCTCACTTAAACACACACTAATCACACTTAAAGTGTGATTCCTACTCCTTTTAGCACTAATAGAATGCTCTCACATGTGTGAGAAACTCCTCAAAAAGGAAGCCACCAACTTCCTTTAATATAGCCACTTTTTTGTCCCCCACTCCATTCCCCAAGAGTTTCTCACAGATGTGTGAGCAAACCTTGAGCCACTCAAACCTTAAAGGCTTGTGTTGACTTTTGCATAGCTTTTCATCTTTTCCTTGTGTCCTCTATGTGGCATCTATGTGGATGCCACATATGATCCACCTTATCCAATTCCTTCCCTTCCCTCCAAAACTCTATAAATAGAGGCTCTTGCCAAGAGCAAACCATCCATTATTTTTTGCATTGTTATCATGCTAGTTTAGCTCTAGATTTCTTTAAGAATTTAGCATTTTAGCTCATTTTTATTTTGAATCCATTTAGATATTACATGTTAGGAATAATGGAAAATGAATCTTGAATCATGCATGGCATGGAAACTTAGATCTTTGCATCATCATCTTGATGAAAGCTTGAGACAATTTCTTCATACTTGTTCTTGAGCTCTTCATCCTATCCATTAGCTTTCATTCTTAAAGACAACTATCAATCATAGTGGAATTTAGTTTTATTGTGTAGGGAGAGCACACCCACATTCCTCTCTAAGAGAAAATCAAAAAGGCTTGGGTGCACTTGTTTGTCTCATCGGAGGTTGTGGTGTAAAGTTCTTGTCTTTTGTTGAATCTTTCATTTGAATATGCTAACCCTTGTTGGATTTAATGGCTAATCTTTGTGTTTGCATGTTTTAGTGATTTCTTTGGACATGTAACTTTATATCACATATAGTAGGTACTTGACCATGATTCACACACACATTTCTCACACCCACCATGGGGCAGAAAACTTCTATTTTGTCTCATTTCTTCTTTATTTTCTATCATTTTTCAGATTTTGGACATTCTATCCTGTACAAGTTCTCAAAAACTCGCACGAATATTGGGTTAGTGTCATACGATTTTCTTTGCATTTCACCATAAACTCATATGGGAGATTAGTAATAGTCGTATGGTTTTGTTGTGTAACTTCTACGAGTTAATGCATTTTGGCTTTAGAAACATCATGTTTTCTTAGGTTTTTAATGTTAACAAGTTTTCATGGTTGTTGTTTTGTGGTTGTTTTTCCTGATTTACAACTTAACTGTGTTTTGCAAGACATTTTGAAAAAATACAATACACAAACTACTGATGTTTTTTCCTATAGGTTCTCGTGATCAATAGCTAACCAAACTTATTTTTATGTGTCTACTTTCTCATTTTCATTAACTAAGAACCCACATGCAAGACATTTTAAAATGAACTTTTTCTTGGATTTTTAAGAATGACAATAGTGTCAGGAGATTATTCTCTCACCCTTTTAGGCATGAACAAAAATCTAGAAACATTATTTTCATTCGTTGTTTGAGATCTACAACTTTAGAGTGCCTTTCCAAGTGGGAAAAAGTACTCACTTGGAGAACGACCCCAATGAGAATGAGCTAATGCCAAGCTTCTTTGACTCACTATAATCAAATGCTTCTTCAAGACCAAATCCTTGGAAGATAAGTGGAATTTGAGCTTATACTCGACTCTCGCCTAACACATAGCAGGGCCTGTGGGTCTCAATCATGTATTATGACTGCTCATGCTAAGGTGCTTTGTGGAGTTGGCAGCCTTAATTATGCTTGAGAGGACACAGGGGATACACTTAAATGAAGACCCTTACTAAAACATTTTTTAGAATAGTGGCCAAAATCCTTTATACTTGTTGATATAGGCATTGTGAGATGCACATACCAAAGAAACCTGTCATGTACCCCTTTTTTGAGACTTTAAATTTATCAGGATCTATGGATCTTGAGAAATTCAAAGCTTGGTAGGCCCAAGAAGTGTGTGTCGTGGAGGGGAGCTAGTGTTTCCAATATTCTAAATGTCTGACTTGAATGTGGTATTTTATTGTAAGAGGATTCAAACAAGTATAGTCCATTTCTAGCCACCTAGGCATAGGGTTTGATTGTTGTGCTTGGTTCACTAATATCTTCATGATGTGTCTGGTGTGAGTAAAAAAACCAAAATGATCAATGATATAAAAAAACTATACTTTTAGGTGTTAAACTATCAATTCTCATACGATTTTGTATCCTGGTCCATACAAGTCATGATCATTCTCACCAGTTTCTCATATCAGAGAGACCCATTAATCATATCACATCAACCCAATGCTTGTATGAGAATGGGTCATTTTTTTGTTTGAAACTGATTCATGTATCATACCTATGTGTTTCTCATATTGAGCACTTTACATGCTCGTACGGGATCTCTATATCCAATGTCAAAACTTTGGAAATTATTAAATTTGTTGTTCGAGTTTGTATTCCATCATGTCGATTCTATCCATATTTTCTCAAATTTGTGTTCTGACAACACTACTACTAGTTTGTCTTTGACTGCAATCTATTGAAAGTATGACCCACTTGTTGTTTCAAAGTCTAAATTTTATATGCTAGTCCAAGTGACCCATTATCTAATTATCTTTGTTTGCGTTGTCCTTATCCTGAGTTACAAGACTAGGTTCGTTAACCTTGACTCAAGATCGGAGTCATTTATATCTCCCTCTCAGTTGGACATTATCTCATTTTCTTTTTAGGTCTTGGACTTAGTCAGCACTTTAGATATCACCTCAGCACTAGTTAGACAAATCAACTGGTTAATTCTAGTACAGACTACGAGTTCTTTTAGAATACTCTACATGAAAGGGTAGTGTCCCCCGCTTATGGAAAACCCGTTGTTTGAGGAACATCTAAACACTACACATGAGTCAATTTTTATCGGTAACAGATTACCAGAATCAATAATGTCTGAGGAAAATAATCATGATGTTGAAATTACACCATATTTTAATGATCCTGAAGACTTTGAGGAAGAAGTTAACAAATTTCTACAAGACCAAGCATTCCTCAATGTAATGAAGGTTATCGTGAACAAAGACAAAAAATAATACTTTTTAGAATTAGCTCAAAAAGGAGCCCAACTTCCCTCTCATTATAGAGTGGAAGATATCATTTCTAGAGAGGAGGAAACTCCTATAAAAATGTTAACCAAACAATTCCAAGCTCTACAAATGGAAATACAAGAAATAAAATACGAAAAAGAGAAACCAACAAAAAAATTCTCTATGGACACCATTTGTCTATTTCCTTTCGACAAGGACTTACACTTACCTCCATTTCTAAGTGGAGTAGAAATCCCTAGATTTGACAATTATAATGGTCATTTTGATCCACAAGATCATGTTCAGGAATTATGTGCCCTATGTATAGATTTTATGCATGAGCAGACATATCTCATGCGTCTCTTTGCCCAAAGTTTAGGTGCGTCTCTATGGACACCATTTGTCTATTTCCTTTCAACAAGGACTTACACTTACCTCCATTTCTAAGTGGAGTAGAAATCCCTATATTTGACAAGTATAATGGTAATTTTGATCCACAAGATCATGTTCAGGAATTATGTGCCCTATGTATAGAGTTTATGCATGAGCAGACGTATCTCATGCATCTCTTTCCCCAAAGTTTAGGTGGTCAAAGTTTCCCACTGGAATAAAAAAGATTGAACTTACAAATCTTCTATTACAATAGTATTCATACAATATACAACATCCCGTATCTATGATCGAACTATGCAATATTCAAAAGAAAAAAAGAGAATCATTCTGGACTTTTCTTCAGCGATGGAGAAGAGTATTTTCTAGATATCCATGACTCATTCCCGAGTCTGAAAACATGGATATATTTACCAATGCACTACTCAAAGAGTATAATTATCCCCTTCAGATGCAAGATCTCTCCACTTTTGATCAAATTCTGAAGAGTGCACTGAGGATTGAAACCGTGCTTGTCAAGAAGGATGAGATTTCCCTTTCAAAAGAAACTAAATTTAGTTCCAGTTCTAAAGATAAGACCAAATACTAGAATAAGAAAAAGCATGTGGTGAATGATGGGGTAGTCAATAATGTTGCTCCCCAATCCAAAATAGTAGTATTCAACTTAACAAGTGGCTCCAAAGCCCTAATATATGTTTAAAACACCACAAAGTCACCCTCCAAAGGGGTTAGTAACCTCAATAAATTAAAAAAACCTTGGGTTAAACGCAAGAGGGACTTTGATCCTTTGGATGAATCTTATGAGTCGATTGTTAAGACTCTACTGGAAAAACAATTGATCACATTGCCAAATAACTCAAGGCCACATGAACCAAAGGTAAAACCAAAATAGTGGAGAGATATTGATTACTGTGCATATCATAGAAATAAGGGACATACAATGGAGAACTGAATGAGATTAAAATGTGTGATCTAAGACCTCATTGATAGTGAAACAATCACAGTTGACAACCATGCAACGAATGGTGATCATAAAGCATTCAACAATCCCTTGCCTGAATATGAGAAAGAAAAATCTTCTAAATAAAGTGCTAGGATTAATCATATGTACAACACCCAGGATGATAAGGTCATCCACATGAATGAATCAGTCTCTATCAAGTACTGTAATGTCATCATTCTCAAAAATGATAATAAATAGTCTAGAACATCAAACATTGTGACTCGAGCACAAGAAAAGGTCACCTTGGGCAAAGGGGGATCTTTCAAGTCCTCCTCATCTCAAAATCAACTGAAAACATCCAAATTTTGGGTTCCAACCAACAAACAACTGACTGTGAGTGCCGCCAAGGTGTCATAATATAAACAATTAGCTTCATCCCATACTGCAGACTATAGCATCGTCGAGCAATTGCAAAGAAAAAACACCCAAATTTCAATCTTTAAATTACTCAAAATCTCTCTGGCTCACAGAGAGATCTTAGATAAAGCCTTGTCAACTTCCAATGTCCCTAAAGACTTGGATTTTGATCGGTTTCAATCTATGGTGAGTCATTTGAATTCTCCACACTACCTATCCATTTTGGAGGAAGATGATAACTCCTTGAGTCATCTGCATAATATTCCATTGCACAATGAAGTCACTGTCCATAAAAATCATTTCAAACAAGTCTTGATTGATGGAGGCACAGGTTTGAACATCTGTGCATACAAGCTAATTGAACAATTGGGATTTTTAAAATATGCCATTGATCCAAAGAATAAAATTACTATAAAGTCATATGATGAACAAGAGAGATCTTCCAAAGGTCTCATAACTCTCCCCATCAGAGTGGGTCCCATGGAGAGGGATGTCACTTTCCAGGTGCTAGATCTTTCATTGGCTTACAACATCTTGTTGGGAAGACTCTAGATTCATGAAATGCAGGTTGTCCAATCCACCTACCATCAATGCATCAAGTTTCCATTCAATGGTGTCGAGATCATCATTCCTGTAGATACTACTTATGCATGTAATGCACTGCGTCGGGAAGAAAATACTCTCATCCTACATAATAGAGAGGCTTCAACTTTAGAGTCAACCAGTGACTTAATGAAAGAAATGGAAAAGAAGTTGAAAATAAAGGACACTGGTATGGGTGAAAACACGGTGGAACCCATCCTATCAATTGCATCTCTTCCCACATCACCTAGGTCTTATGGGAGACCTTCGGAAGATATGAAACCAACACTAGCTCGAGAAATCTATGATGCTGAATTTGTTAAAGAAAATATACCATTAGAGGATGACAAAGAATAACAAGCCATTCTAGAATAGCTATATAGGGAGCCTAAAAACAATGAAGTAAAACAATGTGAAATATCCCTAGAGACATATGGAGTGGGGTATGAACTCGATTAATGAATGGGTTATTTAGGAAATGGACCCTTTGGATGTAACTAGAATGGACTCCTAGAACCCATCTTTGTTGAATTCGGATGACCTAGGGACACGACTGGTCTAGGGTTTTTATCAAGGAAAGCACAAAGAGCCAAAAATCATCTAGATAAAGAAAAGAGACATCAGGTCCATCTAGATGAAGAAGAGCAGGACACAACAGAACAAAGCACTAACCCACCCACTTGCAAGTGGGATGATTTTGATGGGTATCCTTGTCCTATTCCTTCAAAAATCTTGTCTCTCATCTTTGAAGAACAAACACCACAGATCAACACTACTAAGAGCGTATTTTAGAGGGATCACCAATGGCTTTTAATCAGTCAAAGATCACCACATCTGAGAAAGATCCAGACACATAAGATGGGAATCTAACCACAGAAGATTTTTTAGACAGAGCTCATCCAAACTGGGGGTAATGAGTGGACTTCACTCATGTCCTAAATATGGTAGATTATGTTTAAATAGACTCTCATGAGTATGAGTTCGATAGTCTGTCAGAAAAACTCAAGACAAAGAAATAGATATGGTACAAAAATATGTAACTCCATTCAAAGTAGGTGAGGGTTTAGGGTCTAGATCTAACAAGTTAGATCCTCTAATTCTTGACATGAGCTTTGATGATGTCATTAGGGCTCTTACTAATTTGAATGCATCTATACAGGGTATTGATCTAGATCTCTACATAATGATCCATATTTATGATGAACATACTATGAATAACCTTGAACCTGTCAATCCATTGCTACTCCTATATCCTAAATTCAATGAGTGGGGCTTGCAAACACAATGCATAAACATCCCTACATTCCTCAATGAGTACACGCTATCTTGCTACCTAAATTTTGTTGAACCAATAACTTCTTCCACAAGAAAACCTAGCATGAATATGACTGAAGAGGAAATCAAGTACCTTAGTCACAAAATTAAAATGAAAAATAAAATAACTTTTGAAGGCAAAAACCACATTGTGGCGGTTTCAGAACACAAAATAGTAAAAAGAAAAGACACATCTGATGGTGAAAATGTCTCTAAGGTGCCAAAGGATAGGGTACTTGATACCCTACCTAGACACTTCCAGGAACGGTCATCAATACTGATCAAATTGACATAGCTTGTGAACATTGGGACAAAGGAGAATCCAAACATCATGCATGTAGCACAGTCTTTATCAATAGAAGAGCTCAAAGAATTCACTGAGTTCTTTAAAGAGAAAAAAATCAAATTTGCATTGAGTTACTCATACTGGAAATGAGTTGAGTAACTAAGAGGGGAGGGGTGAATCAGTTACTACAAAAACATATCCAACAATTGGTATCGGAACACCAAGTGCTTTCAAGGAAGGTTTCAAGGCCTAAGCTAAAGATCAAAGATGTCTTACAGAAGGGAGATCCCCAAGCTTAACAAAGACAACTTCACTGCATGACAAGATTTGATGAGGATACATCTATCTACTATTGGTGACACTGGTTTGTAATTCTTAGATCACAAGTATGTGGAACCACCGAGACCTATGTCTGTGGATCAGATGGTGGACATGAAGAATCATAACATAATGATGATGGATATAGCTTCCTCACTCAGCTATTCCAAATTTGATGAAGTCAAGGAATTCCCTACTGCCTATTATATGTGGAAGAAACTGCATGAAATCTATGGAGGAGATCACAATGTAAAGAGAGCCAAAGCAGAAAGTATCAGAGGTTAGTTTGATTAGATGAAAATGAAAGAAGGAGAAGACATTGTAAAGTACAGTGAAAGAATCAAGAAAAGAGTCAGTGCCATCAGATTTGTCGGTGGAACAATTGAAGATAAAATAGTGGTCAGTAAGGTATTGAGAAATTTAATTCCTATCTATGAAATCAGAGTTTTAGTTATTCAAGATATGAGATGCAGTAATGATATAACTCTAAATGGATTGGTTGGAAGACTAACATCTTTTGAGTTGGATAATTTTGACAATTATTCTCCTAATCCTAGAAAACTTGAATCTGCATTCAAAGCTAAGTTAAACCTTGGTAAGATGAAAGGAAAACATATTGACAGTGATAGTGATGATGAATCTGATGATGAAGATCTAGAAATCATTGAAGCATTACTTTCAAAGAGAGCTGCCAAAGGAAAGTACAAAGGAAGAATACCATTGATTTGATTTTCATGTGATGAGGTTGGTCACATTGCTGTTAAGTGTCAAAACAAAGATGACAAAGATGAGAGAAAGTTTAACAAGTATAAAGGCAAGAAAGATTTCAAAAGTTACAAAAGCTACAAGGACAAAGGTAAGAAATCTTGTTATATTGCTAAAGATTCTGAGAGTGATGAATATGAAGATGAAATGGTTTACATTGCTATTAGGGATGATTCAGATAATGAAGATAATGAAAAATCTACACTTTACTCTCATATTAGAAAGAATGACACTTGGATAATTGATAGTGGTTGTTCTCACCACATGATTGGTGATAAAACCAAATTTAAACATCTTGAGCACTATGATGGTGGGAGTGTTAGTTTTGGGAATGATGAACCTTGCTATGTGAAAGGTAAAGGTTGTATTTCTCTAACTGAAGGAATCAAATGTAATAATTCTTATTGGGTTGAAGGACTAAGGCGCAATCTACTAACTGTAGCACATCTGAATAACATTGGTTTCAATGTATAATTGATGAATGGTAAGGCCAAGCTCCTAGATGGTAAGGGAAACCTAGTTGGAACTAGTAAGAAAACAAATGGTAATCTATTTTATCTTAATCTCAATGAAAGTTCATGTTTTATTGCACAAGTAGAAGAAACTTGGTTATGGCATAAAAGGTTGTGTCATGTGAATTTTGATAACCTAATCAACATAAGAAAGAAAAAAAGAGTAAGAGGTATTCCTATTTTGAAGAAACCTAAATTGGCAATATGCAAACAATGTCAAATTAGGAAGATGGTCAAAACTAGTTTCAAGAGGAAGAACTACAATACAAAAGAAGTATTGGAGTTAGTGCATATTGATTTGTGTGGACCAACTAGAACAAAAAGTTACATAGGTGAGAAGTATTTCATTCTATTTGTTGATGACCATTCCAGAATGATAACTGTTATGTTTCTCAAAGAAAAATTAGAAGCTTTTCAGAAGTTTAAGTGGTACCTTGCCAGAGTTGAGAAGGAGATAGGAAAGAAACTTAAATGCCTAAGATATAACAGAGGAAGGAGAATTCATTTCTAATAAGTTCAATGAATTATGGAATGAAAGAGGAATCAAGAGACACGTATCTGCCCTAGGTACACCACAACAAAATGGTATAATAGAAAGAAGGAAAAGATCCATTATGGATTGTGCAAGAGCCTTGATGATTGAAAAGAATTTTGCTACCAAATACTGGAAAGAAACCATCAACACTACAATTCATACTTTGAACAGAGTTCAACTGAAGAAAGGTGCTGAGAAGATACATTTTGAATTATGGTATGGCTATAAACCTAATGTACGTTATTTCAAAGTATTTGGAATTAAATTTTATGTCTTGAAGGAAGAAAGAAATGGAAAATTTGATGTAAAAGGTGATGAAGGTATATTCCTAGGCTACTACTGCAAAAGAAAATCATATAAATGTTTGAATCTTACTACTCATAAAGTCATAGAAAGTGTACATGTAAAGAGTGATGAGTTTGCTAAGAGAAATGAAGAATAGAGAAGTAAAGAGCCTAAGGACTAAAGGAACTTTGTGTATTATGAACTTGAGACTATACCTAAAACACAGGCAATGGTGATTGGACAGAAACCATGTCAACCAATGAATTCATCAGTACAAACCTTGTTGCAACCCGTGCAACCCGAGATTCTAACTATTGAAACTGAGTCACAAATAGAGGGAACCGAGTCTCGGGCTAAAGAAACCAAGTCATAGACAGAGAAAAATGAGTCACAGAAAGAGGCATCTGAATCACAAACAGAGGCATCTAAGTCATAGATAGAGGCACCGAAGTCTCAGATAGTGGAACCCGAGTGTTAGACAGAAGAATATAACAAATTATTTGAGCATGATGAACCTAGTGGAGAAAGCCAAGAATCAAAGATGAAGGAACCTATACTTACAAAGTATGTCAAAAGGCATCATACACCTAAGAAAATAATTGGAGATCAAAAAAAAGGTATAATGACAAAGAAAAAAATCAAAGGTACATGTTTTCTTAGTGAAATTGAACCTAGAACTATTAAAGATGCATTGAATGATGAAAGTTGGATAGAAGAAATGAATGAAGAGATTGAGCATATAGAAAAGAACAAAACCTGGAATTTTGTACCTAGACCAAAAGATAAGAATGTGATTGGTACTAAGTGGGTTTTCAAAAACAAGATGAATGAAAAAGGTTAAATTTCTAGAAACAAAGAAAGAATAGTATGTAAAGGATATTCTCAAGAAGAGGGTATTGACTATGGAGAAAATTTTGCACCTATTGCAAGACTTGAAGGAGTCATAACTCTTCTAGCATATGGTGCACATAAAGGATTAAAGGTATATCAAATGGATGTAAAATATACATTCTTAAATTGAATCCTAGAAGAGGAAGTTTATATTGAGAAACCTAAAGGTTTTGTATATCCTAACAAAAGTAATATGGTTTACAAACTGCACAAAGCATTGTATGGACTGAAACAAGCTCCTATAGCCTGGTATGAAAGATTGCATGGTTACTTGATAAGTATTGGATTTCAGAGAACTAATGACAATAGTATCTTGCACATCAAAGAAGGACCTCAGAACAAGATACTATTAGCAGAGATATTTGTTGATGATATAATATCTACTGGACATGATGTTTTATGCAAAGCATTCTCTGAAGCCATGAGTAAGGAATTTGAGATGTATATTCTTGGAGAAATCAAATTCTTTGTTGGTTTACAAGTTCATCAGATGAAGGATGATCTCTATATTACTCAGTCTAAATACATCAAAGGAATACTGAATAAACTTGGGATGGAAGATTCCAAACTAGTTGGGACACCTATGTCTACTAGACATAAGTTGTGTAAGGATGATGATTAAAAGGAGGTAAATCAGACTACTTAAAGATCCATGATTGGTAAACTTCAATATATTGTTCACACTAGACCTGATATTGCATTAGCATTCGGTGTTGTTGCAAGGCTTTCAACTAATCCTAGAGAGAATCACTTAATGGCTATCAGAAGGACTCTGAGATATCTTAAGGGTATTGAAGATTATGGATTATGGTATATGAAAGGAGGAAGCTTTGATTTGAGGAATTTTACTAATGCTGATTGGGCAGGAAGCGTTGATGATAGGAAGAGCACCAGTGGTGGAGCATTATTTCTTGAAAAGAGGTTAGTCTCCTAGACAAGCAAGAAATAGAACTGCATTTCTCAGTCTACAATAGAGGTAGAGTATGTTTTTGCACCAGTGAATTGTTCAAATATCATATGTTTTAAACAACTCTTGTCATGTATAAAGGAAGAAATCAAAGAACCAGTTATTATCTACTATGACAACGCTAGTGCTATTAACATTTCAAAGAACCCTGTGATGCATACTAAGACTAAACATATTGCAATAAAGTGTCATTTCTTGAGAGAATTGGTTCAGGACAAGGAAGTAAGGTTGGAATATGTGAATACTAAAGAACAAATTGCAGACATATTCACAAAACCATTACGTAAGGATGCATTTTTGTATCTTAGAGGAAAGATAGGGGTGATTCCCCTAACTGAAGCTCACTAAAACACAGTTTAGTGATGCATCAACAGAGCTACAGAATAGGTTTAACATGTTGATGTAGATTATCAGAGCTTATTGTATATGAATCAGTACAAACAGGTACATTACAACTTCATTGGATGTGTAATGGTTAGTGTCTTTGGCATTTTTTGTCAAAGGGGGAGATTTTATTGTTGTCATGCCAAAATAAATTATTAAAGGAGATACTATTGATGACAGAGGGAGAAATTAATTAGAAACAAAGATTATGAAGAAAAAAGGAGTTTTTGGATGAGAATCAGAATGAAGCTAAGGACATTAATAACTTTTATTTTTATCCTTATTATTGTTTCTCTATAATTCTTTATATTATGAAATGTTGTGTTTCCATCAATGCCAAAGAGGGATATTGTTGATGAAAGTTATTCAATTGTGAATTTTCATTGATGTATACACAAATATAGTGATGTTACACAAATGTCTATACCTAAACTGAGAACAATCAGTGTATGCCAAGTTATCTCAAGAATTGAAGAAGACCAAAGTGATTTTTAGTTCTAACTGAGTTCACTTGGGCATTACAGTATTGGTTGGGCATTAAAGGATTTCAATGTTACCTGAGTTAGATATTCAGTGTTAGCCAACTAACAATAGCTTACATTTTATGTTTAATTGGCTATATACAGCCAATAAAGTTAAGTTTTATTGATTATTTGGAAGGTTATTCAGGCCAACTTGACAAGGTTTATCATATATATATAAGGTTAGGTTTGGACTAAATGTGTGCAAGTGTGAAAATCAGAGCAGAGTTTTGATATCAAGTGTGAAGGCGAAATCAAATGGGATTCTGATTAAGGACAGAACATACAGAGCTGCAATAGAATATTTGATCAATGAGGATCAAGTGTTTAAATCCAAAGCAGAGATCTAAATCAGCAAAGACAGTTACTTCTTAAAATAGGCCAATCCATTGTTACTCTCTAACAATTGTAGCAGTGATCTAAATCTCTTAACAGAGTAGACTTAATAGTCTTTTGTAAATCCTCTCACAAGGTGACATTTCTATATTGAAGTGTTTGAATACCTCTAACAAGGCCACTCCTTATAGGGTGATTAAATCCTCTAACAGGGTCACACCTAACAGTTTGTTATTGTAACCTTTAACAGGGTTGGCTCCTCACAGGGCTCACTTCAGAAGAGTGAAAAATAGTGACTAGTTGCAATTGCTGGTTTTTCCCATATTGGGTTTCCATGTTAAATCTTGGTTTTATCTGTTTACATGCTATTTACTTTATGTTTTATGTTTCTGCATTTAATCACTAAAGGATAATCATAGTTAATATCTTAATATTTACTTTGTTAACCAAGTGACAGCAGAATATCTATGTTAATCGAGTAACAATGAAAATTTTGTTTAAGACATCTAAGGAACTTGGATATGTTTTTGTGGTAACTAATTCACCCCTCCCCTCTTAGTTACTCAACTCATTTCCAACAACACAAACATGCCTATTTTAGATCCATATCTAATAATGCACCATCTCTCTAACACACCATGTGTCAAACTAGTGAAAAAGAAGCTCTGAAAAAATGCATCCTCATGTTTCTTTATTTACAAAGGATGAACTGGAAAAAATACTCAAAGATGGGTTCATTCAAGCTATGGATTATCCAGAGTGGATTTCAAATATTGTACCGGTATCAAAGCCAGAAAAATCTATCTGAGTCTGTACTGACTATAGGGACCTTAACAAGGATTTTCCAAAGGATGACTTCCCTTTTCCAAAAATTGATATGATTGTGGATATGATAGCTGGGTATGAAATGTACTCTCTCATGGATGGTTTCTTTAGATATAACCAGATCAATATTTCTCTGAAAGACCAAGAAAAAATAGCCTTCATATGTTCTTGGGGCACCTTATTCTAAAATTTTATGCTCTTTGGACTGAAAAATAAAGGAGCTAATTATCAACGTGTTGTCACAACAATCTTCCATGACATGATACACAAAAACATGGAAGATTATGTGGATGATGTTAGGTCTATTAGATTTATTGCTAAAATGGAGTTCCTCTGGTGTATTTCTGCAAGTTTTAGGGCCTAGTTCTTAAACC
This sequence comes from Thuja plicata, assembly GCA_018584345.1. Lineage (NCBI taxonomy): Eukaryota > Viridiplantae > Streptophyta > Pinopsida > Cupressales > Cupressaceae > Thuja > Thuja plicata. The sequence goes on from MU223493.1 coordinate 468,389, forward strand.
CTGCAAGCCTTCCTTAAACCCTTGGTTCATATCATGCAAAACCCTAAGTCCTTTAAACTTGTTATAAATCTAGTTACTTTTTATGACACTTAAGTCGCTTAGGGGTCATGTGATTAGGTTATCATTGAGCAGGGCCACACCTTTTAATATTTCCTAAGGACCTAACAGATTGTATTTATTTTCCTAAGTCTAAATGTCCCCGCGGTGAATTATTTATTTTCACATATGTCGAGCAAGTCCCTTTTCATCCGACGGTTGGTGCAATCCCTTGATCATGAGATGCAACTACTTTACCTTTCAAGGCATAGCATTGTGCTACCACATGTCCTTCTCAGATGATGGTAGGCCCTTTTCCTTATATGTCAGAAGCAATGATTGAGATCCATCAGATTATTTTGATCCATTGGTTGGCGTTATTCCATGATCGATAAGTGCATGACAGTTAAACCATCGTGGGAACACGACCGAGCACCATGTGGAGGTAATTGGGACCAAGGATGCTGTGTTACCAAATAATTTTCTTGATAGTGAGATCTTTCTGATCTAACAATGGTTGTAAAGCCTGGAAATGAATTTGCAGGTTGTTTACTGTTTAAGGCTTCACAACTATGTGCCACGTAGCAGTTGGCGGGACTAGGTTATGATTGCAGCTAGGTTATCATACAGTCAGATCAAAGATGATATAACTATTGGCATGAAGCCTTAAAGGGTAAGATGACCAATGTTTATTGTTCAAGGCATCATTATGTGATGCCAATTGTCCTACTCAGATCAAAGACAAAGTAAATTTGGTGGATCGTTAGATTTTTTTTCATCGTGCAGTATGCGTGATCCTGTGGGTGTAAAGATGCAGGATGTTATCCATCATGGGTTTGCGATAGGTAGAAACATGGAAAGGTACTTGGGCTAAGGGAATTTAATCTATGATTAGATATATTTTGATCGGATGGCTGACACTAATCCTTAAATAGAACGTGCTCGATGGTTATTCTTGGAGGCATCGTGACTAATGGATGCGTGTCCAAATCAGATTGTGGCTCGTGGGTAACTTAAAAAATTATCTATGATGATGTTTTAAATTTGTATAAAGGTTCAAATCTGGGCCATTAATCAAGATTTCCATACCACCTATAGCCATTGCAACTATTTTTCAAATATTTAAATTGTTTCTATCAGGTTTTCAAAGTGGTGGATTGTATCTTACACGACAGAGCCATAAATCTATCAATCTGATCTTTTGGGTCGCATTTATGCAGTTGAGGGATGATATAAAAGATGAAATCTGATAGCTTGAAGTAATATTTGGCTGCATTTATGTTTTGAAGTGATGCAGTGGGGTTCTGGTTATATCTGCATAACTTATGTAACCCTTAAAATGGCTCCTTGTCTCCTATTCATTTATGTTGGGTTTTCTTCCAAGTCATAGTGGTCGAAAATTAGACTTCATGAGAGGAATTTTCTCCAACATTCTGAGTTCAATGGTGGCTATAGATTAGATTACACAGAATGGAGTGAAGAAAAGGGTTTCAACTTGATGGCAGAGTAGTTGAATGATTTAATGCCTTTAATGCTTTGAATGACTTAGTTGTAAACCCTAACCCTAAATGATATGAAGCTTGTTGCAGTCCTTGTTTTCTATAAAATGATTTCCAAGATCATTTAGTAAGGGTTGGAGAATTGGGAAAGTAGAGAAAAGCATTGGTATTCTTACTTGTTTTTAGATCATATTTAAGACATAATCAAAAGTTTTGTAATCTTTTGCATATTATTGAATGGTGTATTTCCTCAATCAATTTGATACAGAAACTTTATTCATCATACTTAATACAAGCCTTCTCATATTTAACTCTCTCCTTGGTGTTTACCTTTTGAGTTGTGAGTTTTCTGACTCATTGCATGAAATTTCTTTATGCATATGTTTTTAGATCTTAGCTTTGATCTAGAATCAAATTAAATGCTTTGGATATAACATAGGCTCATTTGGTTTGTCTACATAATGATTCTATAAGTTGTGTATAGTCTGGGTTACTTGTGTTTATGGTTATGAGTCATTTCCAATAGGTTGGTCTTAGTTTTTAGTATTTGCATTGAGTTATTGCCCAATGGATAAGGCACCGATCAAGAACTAGTACTTTATGTTGAGATAAATGTTTGATTGGGTTTGGCTATATTTTACCCATCTTAAACATCAAAACCATCTTAAAGTTATTTCATGTTTTGTGATTGTTGGTTGCATGTCCTACATGGTAATGGAGAGCCATTGAATGTGTGGTTAACATTTAGAACTTTCTTACCATTATCTATTGTTTAAATCTAGAGTTATAGGGAGTTATAAATATTTGTATGTTATCTAGATTAGGTGTACCCACCTTGGTTTTGCAGAGCTAGAAGTGCAAAGGGCAGTCTTGTCCCTATAGTTGGTCTTGTTACCTTGAAGATATTCCCATACTTGGAGCTAACCACTCTTAAAATAATCTCAAGGTATATTGGTAGCTTTCAAATCATAAACATTTTCAAACACCAACAGATGAAACACTTGTTAAAACCATGGAAAGATCCATGCAGTTACAAGAATTTGGTAAAATTCTTGATAGAATGGAGAAGTTCAAGCTTTGACTAAACCCAAATAATTGTGCATTTGGTGTAACCTCCAGAAAATTGTTGGGATACATTATCTTAGAAAAAGCAATCAAGGTATATCTTGTAAAGGTGAAATAAATATTAGAGATGCCACCACCTAAAAACATCAGTCAGATGAGGGCACTCCAGGGGAGAATTTAGTCTATCATGATATTTATCTCCCAATTGGCAGACAAGTCATAACCATTCACAAAAACTCTACATAAGGGAGTCAAATATCAATGGGATGAAGAATGTAAAAACAAATTTGATCCGATAAAAGCATACCTGGATAACCTACCAGTATTTATGCCTCCTACATCAGGAAAACCATTGATCCTATATATCTCTGCCATGAAAACATCACTGGGGGTAATTTTGGCATAGGAAGATGAAAATAAGAAAAAGAGAGCCATCTACTACATCAGTAGAACCTTGGTATCATATGAGATGAATTATTCAGTGATAGAGAAATCTTGTCTTATGGTTGTATTTGTGTCTTAGAAGCTAAGACATTATATCTTAGCTCATTCCACAAAGATGGTTGTAAAGATTGATCCATTGAAATATATTTTGAGTAAAGCAACTTTAACTGGAAGGATAGAAAATGGGTCATGCTCCTTAGTGAGTTTGACATTGAATATGTTTAGCACAAAGAAATTAAAGTATAGGCCATTTCAGATCAACTAGCTAACGCTCCATTATGCACATAATGCACAGGTCATGGAAAATGTTATTTGACGAATATTTCACACAACTAGGTTAAGGTGTAGGTATCCTGTTCATCGCACCTCAAATCTATTCACAACCAAAGGTGTACAACTATTATTCCCTTGTAAAAATAAAATTGTTGAATATGAATCCTTGGTTAACGCAATCAAATTAGCAATAAAATGGAACATATCTGAGCTACACATCTATGGTGACTCCCAGCTTATCATCAACCAAACCAATGATGTTTACCAAACTAAGGATGATAAAATCATGCATTATAAGAGAATTATTGATTACTTTAAAAAATAATTTACCCACGTCAAATTTCAATAGATCCCAAGGACACAGAACAAAGAAGCTAATGCAATGGCTACACTGGAATCCTCACAACCACCAGAGGAAGACTTCTGTTATGAGTTCATGGTGGAAGAACTTCATTTACCTACTTAAAACTCTCATGACTCCCATATGGTATTCACTATTATAGGACAAGATTCATCCTGATACAAACATGTCTACGCCTACCTGCGCCATCAGGTCATCCCTGATGCGCTTATCCGCAATGAATGTCAACACCTTATCCATAATGCCTCATAGTATATTCTCATAGCTGGCGATCATTATAGATGAGGATTAGATGGTACATTTCTTAGGTGTCTATAAAAAGAGGATTCTAAATGTGCATTGGCTGAGTTCCACGATGGTATTTGTGGTTCTCACTCTAATGGTCTAACTCTGGCCCAAAAAATGCTAAAAGTGGGTTACTATTGGCTAGACATAGAAAAAGAGGCTGTGATATATGCAAAGATGTGTAAGAAATTTCAACTACATGTAAATATTATACATGCTCCAACAAGGGAGCTGATTCCCTTTATCACACACTGGCCCTTCCAACAGTGGGCATTCAACTTTATCTGTGAGATACACCCATCTTCTTCTAATAGGAAAAAATTCTTCATCACCACCACTGAGTATTTTATAGAGTGGGTATAGGTGGTCCCACTAATCAAATCTATTGGCTAACAGGTGGCCTTATTCATTCTGAATCACATTATCTATGGATATGAATGTAATCAAGTTTTTGAATAGCAATAGAACTCTATGTTCTAGTTTTTATAGTAGGGTCAACTTGTTTGAATGCTAATGGTGTGTTAATGGATTGAAAGGCTTAATCTAGTGTTGGATTCATCAAGTAAGGGTAGATAAAATAAATTTTCATTCAGTGAGAAAGTAGATTTGAGTAGATTTGTTAGTCTTAGGAAATTGTTTAGGATTTAGAGTGTTTACTGGTCCAGTTTAGAAGAATTTTGGTTTCATGGCTCCCCCATATAATCCAACCATGAGAAACTAAAAAGGGTGGATGAATATTTTAGGGGAGCCTCTCTATAGTGTATATATGCAAGTTGGAGTTCAGGAAGATAAGCTAGCTATTTTTAAAGTTATGCCCTAGGTGAGCAATGTCTGTCCGGCTAGGTGTATGACAGTGTTAAGCTTGAGTTCCATTGCAAGGGTATGTTTGGAAGAAGAAAACCAAGGGTGGTTTTACAATCCTTAGGGTCTAATAGAGCCATTTCTACAAGCTGAGATTCCATCTGGATATATTTCTAGGTAGAAATCAGTGTATTGCAGTCATTGTACAAAAATAGCCCTATTTGACCTACATTTTAGGACAGTACTGTACGGATGACCTAGGAAAATTAAAAAATTAAAAATCTTCAAGTTTTTGGAAAAGGGTATCCATATCTGCAATTAGTTTGTGGGTTTTTTTGGGAAGTTTGAGAAATAATCCAGAAAAACCCTCTGGATAGGGCTAATTGGGTAATTAGGCCTAATAGGGTCAAAACAGAGTTGGAACTCAATTGTTCTGAGTTTGAAGACACATTAAAATGCGATGGAAAGGATGTAAAATGGATTTCCTAATGGTGGACATGAACTTTTCATTATTGGTGAGCATTTTTTGAAGAGTTTGTACTTGGAATCTTCCAAGAGAGTGTAGAGACAAAGAGCAATTTCAATGTTGGAAATCCTTCAAGGTAAAACACAAAAGAACTAACTCTTGGAGTGGAGTTAGGATAGTCTTATGCTTGGAGGCTTGAGACTATTATGGTCTTAAAAGAGGAATTAGGATCCTAATAAGACTAGTACAAGTAGGAGTCTTGTCTAAAGCATTGTGTGAGCACACCTTGGAGCACTTCCATCATATTGGTATCAGAGCATAGTTGATCAGGCTTGTGGTTAATGTTCCAACCATAAGAGTCAGTAGGAGAGTCTACAATGGTGACCAATGCAGAGTTGGATAAGAAGGTAGATGATCAAGAAGTGGAGAATAGAATTCTCCTAAACAGATTGGCTCAATTAGAGCAAAAGGTAGATGAAGTTGATATGAAAGCAAAAGAAGTGAAGGATAAGGTTGAAGGGAAAGGCAAAGATATTGTCATAGATGATGAAGTACCTGAAGTTGACCCTGTCCTTAATGAGGACCATTCTTGAAATCATTAAAGGCTGTGAGTGGTAAATAACTAGAAAGAGTTCCTATCTTTACTGGAAAGATGGAACCAAAGATAGTCCTGGATTGGATAGAAGGACTAGAGAATAACTTTGAGTGTGATGGCATCATTGAGGCTCAAAAAGTGAAAGTTTCCAAGGCTATACTAAGAGGGTCTGCACTCAGTTGGTGGAAATTCATCCAAGATGAGAGGGAGAAAGAATGGAAGAGGCCCATTGCCACATGGAAGGCTATGGTTGCAAAAATTAGAGATGCCTATATCCCTGAGGATTATGAAATCCAATTACATAAAATGAGACAAAGTTTAAGATAGAAGGACTTGGATGTGAACTCTTACACTGAAGAGTGTCAGAGACTTTGCATGAGATCTAGAGTTGCAGAGGATGAGAAGGTTAAGGTAGCAAGATACCTAAATGGCCTCAAGTGGACCATACAAAATGAGATGAGTCTCTTGACTCCAGACACCATTTAGAAGTTCCACCAAATTGCTATCAAAGTTGAAGAGAAACTGAGAAAGAAACAAGATTCTAGCACTGCCAGAGGAAGAGGTAGGGGAAGATACACTAGAGGACAAAGAGGTGGATATGGTGGAAGGAGTTTTGAACCAAAGAGTCAAGGATAGACTAAATTTTCTAAACAAAAAGAAGGAAACTCCAACAGAGGAAGTTTGAATAGAGGAAGGAACTCTAGTAGCAGAGGAAGAACCAATAACCAAGGTAGGGGTAACTACTTTTCTAACATGAAGTGTTACCATTGCAACCAGATGAGGCATCCTACATACAGGTGTCCAAAGAAGGGTATTACTTCTCAAGGAAGTGATAAAAGGGTGAATTATGTCCAAGAAGAGGCTAGTGGTGGAAGAAAACACCCTGAGGTTCCCTTAGAGTCAGAAGAAGGTGAGAATTTAATGATGAGAAGAACTTTGATTAAGGAGCCAGTGAGAGAAGAGCCTAGTCAAAGAAGATCACTCTTTGGAGTGAAATGAAAAATGATGGGGAAAGTGTGTAGAGTCATCATAGACTTAGGGTATACTAATAATATAGTGTTAGAGGAAGAAAACATCAAGTAGAAAATGAAGAGGATACCCCACACAAATCCATACAAAGTTACTTGGTTGAACAAAGGGCAACATGTCCTTGTCAACAAACCAGCTTGAGTGGAATTCTCAATTGGGATATATACTTGGATAAAGTATTATGTGATGTACTACCTATGGATGCATTCCACCTACTCCTAGGTAGAACGTGGAAATTTGACAGACAAGCCATGCATGATGGAGCTAAGAATTCATATTCTTTCAAGAAGGACAATGTGATATTCAAAATATAATCACTATTAGAGGATGGAGAGATGAAATCTTATGACCCCAATGTCCTTATGGTTAGTGAAAAAGAGTTCTTAGAAGCCTTAGAAGAAGGATAAGGAATTGGATTTGCACTGGTGTTGAAACCAAAAGAGGAATTTGAAGACAAGATAGTCAAGAAGATAGAATTGCCAAAAGAAGTGCAGGAGATGCTACAGGAGTATGAAGGCATTGTTAGTGATGGAAAACCATCATCCTTACCCCCTAAGAGGACTGTAAGCCACCAAATAGACTTCATTCTAGGAGCTACCCTTCCCAATAAGGCTGCATATAAAATGAATCCTCAACAAAATGAGGAAATAGCTAGACAGATTCAAGAACTCCTAAGTCAAGGTCTGATTAGGAAAAGTATTAGCCCTTGCACCATACCCACTATCTTAGCCCCTAAAAAGGGAGGAACTTGGAGGTTATGTAATGACTCTAGAGAAATAAACATAATAACCATTAGTTATAGGTTCCCTATCCCTAGGATAGAAGACCTAATGGACTGTATAGGAGAAGCAAGGTATTACACCAAAATTGACCTAAAGAGTGGGTACCACCAAATTAGGATAAATGAGGGAGATGAATGGAAAACATCCTTCAAGACCATAGAAGGACTATATGAGTGGCTTGTAATTCCATTGGGCTATCCAATTCCCCATCCACATTTGTGATAATTATGAATGAAGTCCTAAAAGACTACATAGGCAAATTTGTGGTAGTCTACTTGGCTGATATACTCATCTATAGTAAGACAAGAGAAGAACACCTCAGACATCTGAAAATAGTTTTCAAGAAACTGCATGTGGAGAAATTGATGATAAACATGGAGAAATGTGGATTCATGAAGCATGAGGTGGTGTACCCTAGATTTGTACTATCTCAAGGAAATATAAAGATGGATCCAAGAAAAATGGAAGCCATCACCAACTAGCCTACTCCAAGGAAAACCACTAAGGTAAGAAGTTTTCATGGCTTAGCATTGTACTATAGAAAGTTTATAAAGAAATTCAGTGCAATTTGTGCTCCTATGCTTGATACTATCAATGTTGGAATGAAAACTAAATTTGTATGGAATGAAAAAGCTAACCATGGGTTTGAGGTGTGTTGCCCCATTTTTTTTCTACATATCTTTAGTGAAAAATAGATGTTCAGTGCATAGTGATGGTCTTGAAAATATTGTGCAAATCTTGAGTCTAAGTCTAGGTTTTCCTTTAGGCTAGGATATCTTTATCGGATTTCCCCAAATTGACTTCTCCTTTGTAAGTCAGGGGGTTTTATCCAAGATCATGTCATATTGGGTAGGTTAAGCTCCCAAATTTGATAAAGGTCATGATTTGGAGGTTTCTAACATTGATTTTATGTGATCTCAAAATATTTAGCTTTGATACTTCATCTTGCTACCTTGGCAAAAAATTGGTTCTGAGCTTCTCCTTGGTGGATAATCACCTACAGAGTACCTTTTCCATAGTTGACAATTTTAAAAGTCTCAGCAGTCAGTGGAAGTTGAAAATAGGTAATTTGAGGATGGAAAGACTATTGCATTCAAAATATATCCCTAAGGACCAGAGGAATAATCAAATGATAAGGAATCTAAGATCAAAGCTTATCGGCAGAAAAGTGGAAAGTAGCTTCTCCGCTGCTCCAACAAGCAGGTTTTGCCTCGCAAGACATATTTTCTGCCAGATTGTTATGCGCGATATTTATGAAGAAAAATCAACCTGTGAGGAGAATTAAGGCATAAAGAAAGTAGATAAAACCGTCACATATCATTTTAGCATTGTAACAAGCTAAAATTCCTCCTTGGCAGATTTCTGAGTAGGGAGTGCTCCAAAAAGATTTCTTCACCCAAAGGGAAGCAAAAAAGTAATTATTTGTTGTCTCCAAAAAGTTACCATTATATTTATCTAAGGTGAAAAGATGTTTCTTAAAGGCCCGTAGAGGTAAAGTAATTAATTCAAATAAATCTATTTTGCTTCATAACACAATTTTTCATAAATGCTTATGTCTTTTCACTCATGTGGCGTGGGAAGTCAGCCTTTAACATTAAAAAGTTAGGAGTTATAAAATTAGTGAAGTATTGAAAACAAGAATTACCATCTATTTATCAAATTGTCTAAATTGAAACCCCTGGCAATAGTTTTCCATGCTTTCATATTCCTGAGATAGATTCCTGGCTCCCCAATCAAATCAATCAAATCACGACCACCAGATTCATGGGATTCGATGGGATGAATGGTATCACTTCCGAATGGAAAAAAATCATAGATAATTCTCTAAGTTTCTTTGACATGTAGAGATTTCATAGCAGATTGAATGTAGAAATAATACATCCCATTATGGAGAAACTAAAGGACAATGGATTATTCAAAGTCATCAACTTTCCTATTGTGATTCAAGCTCCAAAGCTTGTTCGAGAATGCATAGCCCGCTATAATCTAGACACAAAGAAAATGATTTTTCCCAATGACATGGTGCTACTCTCTATTGATTGAGACTCCATCTAGAACTCCCTTTGTATTTTAGAGCAAGCTGAATACTCGGAGATGACATACAGCCGGGCGGTTACTGAGTATGGAGAAAAGAAGATCATATGGAAGAAGAAAATAATGAAAACATTGTTTCAAGAGTTGAGGAGCACCAAGGGAAAGTTTCCTAAAACACTATATGGCATGAACCTGAAGCCATAAATTGTAGACATCCTAGTATTGCTTCACAGGATCAGAGGTGAGAGTGATGCACTTAATTTTTCTTGAGCACCATTTCTTCCTAGTTCAGGTGATTTGCTCCTAGCATAATTTCATTGATTGGGCTCACATGGTAAGTGAAAATATTTCAAACACCCTAAATAGAGATAAACATCATTATGAGTTCTATATGTCCTTGGTTTTATTATATATCTTAGCTACAATTCAAATTTGGCCAGGGCTTCCTAGGCTAGAAGAATTCCTGGAGGATGTTAAAAGTTATGAATTCTTCCCCTTGTTTGCAATTACATTATAGTTATACAGAGTATCTCAAAGTTAATGATGCGTTCAAAATAAGACTATGCAGGGAGTTGCAAGGTTTCCCAAAAAGGATATTTTCTCTTGAAGCCATGGCATTTATCAGCCAATTTGGGGGTTATTCTATCCAATTTGCAAATTTCTCATACATTCGTCTTGCAGGATTTGATGATTTCCTCTTGAAGCTTCCCAGGTATCCTAATGACATGATCATGCTGGTTGAAGTGATGAGACAAGTACTCCAAGTGAACCTGATCTGTGCAATCACAAAAAAGAAAGTCTATGACTTCCCAATGACTATTGGAGCCTACATCTATGCGTCTCAGTCTAATGCAATGAATGTTTTGAAAGCATTCTCAAATAAGTTTCAAATGGAAACATATGATGTCCTAAGGCCCTAGTATGATCATGTGAACTACGCCAAAGATTAATTACAAATGGGTCACCCCATTCATCACATAGATGAAATTGAAGACTATTGGGCCAACTACAAGGATGATCTAGAAAGCAGAGATAAATTCTATGTAAGGTTAACTATTGAACAAATCAAAAGGTTCAAAGTTAAGATTGAAGTTGAGGGTGTAGAAGATGATGGCCAACATATGTATGATGATACATACATGGAGAAGATTAAGCCCCTCCCTATAAGCTCTAAACCCATGCTAGGTCAAGTCACTGATGACTTGTAGATCTTGATGGGTGGGATCTACAAAAGGATAGAGAAATGGATCCAATGAACGGTGGGTAGAAGGAAGAGGTTGAAAAGAAAACCTCCTTCTAAAAAAACTCTTGCAAGAGCGATCGAGAGTACTCCTACATCATCCTTGGTGACTATCCTGACTCTAGCTAAAGATCTAGTTCAACTAGTAGGCAGAGGTGATGAGCCTCCTAAAAATATGATTCCATTGGAGAAGACATGCGGAGATGGCTCGCATCCTATCATTGATTCCATAGAAGAAGCAGTTTCCACTGACCTGGTCAAGTCTATGGCTGAGCCTATTAAAAGTGTAGAAATAGAGAAACCAATTAAAGCTAGAACTTTGGGTACACAAGGTGACACCTTGATTCAAGATACTCCAAGGCGAGGGTCCCCTATTATAGTAAAAGTGGGTGAAGATAGTTCTAGCACTGCAGCCATAGAATCAGATCAATAGTTTGGAAAGAAACAAAAAGTTTCTCAAGTCACTAAATTAGTTTCCTCCTCTCCTACCTCAGTGAATCCATTTTCTTCTAGACGCAAATCTACCCCTCTGATCATTAGGAAGTTGTTTATAGAAGAATTGGTCTCTGCCACCAAAGTTACTAGTGCGGAGTCTTGGATAGAGAACACTCTAGAATGAAAAAGGAAGAGGATAGAGGAAGGAGCTCCTAGCAAGGATACTCTTTCATGGGACTTACAATCCAGTGCCACCATGAGAAAGGTGTAAGAAATAAAATACATTGTCTACATTAGGCCAAGATCCAAAAATAGGGCACTTCACTATGGAGGTATCCAAGCCCACAAAGGAAGGCGGGTTTGAAGATTTAACTGCTTATGACTTTGAGCTACAGTCATTTGATATGGGGTTGGCTCATCATGATACCAAGGTGGATTGGTGGAAATCCACTAATATTGTAATTGAAGAAGAGCTTGAGGAGCTCAAGACTGCTAAAGTCCAACTTAAAGTAGAATTCGTTGAACTAACTAACTTTATCAGGCAGTTAGTTACTCCAATTGCAAGCATTCCTAGTGCCCAAACCACTTTCAACCCCAATGCTACAGAGAATCAAGCCATAATCGCCAAATTGCAAGAAGATAGACACTTTGGGGAAATTGGTAAAAGATGGATCGAGAGGCTCAAATCTGAAGGGCTTGTAGGTATTGAGCGCTAGGTGATACTCTTCTAAAGTTAGAGAAGGAGGAAACAACATTGATAAGAATTTGAAGACTCTCGCATCGGAAAGGGTGAAGGGTCAAGAGTGCATAGTAATGCTACATGTTATTGTCAAAATGAACACTAAAGAGGAAATAAAGGCCAAGATCTTGCAGAAAGGAGATGAGCCTTTAATTGAATGGCTTCAAAGTATGGAATTTAAAGCTGAAATGATCATCCAAGCCGAAGGAGGGTTGCAACAAATAGACATCAAAATAAAATAAGAACGGAACAGAGATTTTAAAATCCTTCAAGGTCTTCACATGGAGTCACAGATGAGTGGTCAAGGAAAATACATGATTGAAGTGACTAACATGTATAAATATTTCTCTGATTATGTAGATAAACTGGCAGAACAGTCTTCCTCTCACTTGGATAAGGTGCCAGAACTCTAGCAGTTGAGTGGGTGCATCTATAAAACCAAGGAAGAGCTAAAATATTTGGTAGATGTGGCTAAGAGTCTAGCCAAAGATCATTCCTGATGGCTCATTAGATATACAAATGTCCATATTAATAGACATGAAGAGCTCATCCCAATCATCACATCTGTCACCGCCTATAGGGAGAAATTAGATAAGGGGAAGAAAATAGAAGCATAAATATATTCCTGCTTATACTAAATTTTGATAGAGCTTGTAATTGATAAACATTTGTTTATCATTTCTGGTTTGTGAAGTTGAACTATTTTGGTTACCCCTTTTTGTAACGGTCAAAATCTGAGATCTATATGTACTATTTTGAAAATCAATAGAAAGGTCATTTAAATTTTGGTGTGAAGAACTTCCTTTCTACTGAGTCAAATTCATTCATGTCTAAATGCTAATGTTTTAACTGTTCCATTGCATTTATCTTTCTGTCAATTTGAATGTCTCTTTAAATTGGATTTATAGTTCAAGATTAAACTAAAGTTTTGTATTATGATTTGATACAGTAAATAGAGGGGAAATCTGGGTGTCATCCATAGATTATGAGAAATGTTCTTATGAAATAGATTGATTCATCCTCATTATGTTATCATTGATCTTTAGGTTTTGCATTTGTTTCTTCATTATTTACCCCTGTATTACTAATTTCAGGATCTTATATGATTTATAAAGTGTTAACATTGGCTAGATAGAAGGTTGAATCTTTTTGCCTAAGCTAGTTCCTGTCTAGGCCTAGTTCGGATTACCTCTTATGTTCTCAGGTTAAGAACAAACCCCCTTTAAATTAGGAAAGAACAAAATTCATTGAAGATTAATCACTTAAGGGATTTGTACCTTAAAATTCAGAGGGAAATTAGTTATTCATTTACATTTACCAACTATTGTATTCGATTGTTTCTTTAAGATTTGGGCATTTTAGAGTTGAAGTGAAAAAGAACAATCTGTTTACCAACATATTTTTGGTGACTCTGCTGGGGAGTTGAATAGTCACTAGACCAGAAGCAATATCATGAGGAAAGATGGTGCTTCCCGATGAAAATTGGTTCCTGTGTTTCAGCCCAACCTTGGATTCCAGGATTATCAAGAGGATATCATTTCCTCACTGAATACTTTTGCTTGGAGACACAGAAGAAATACTGAGCATTATAGAATCACTAATCAAGTTCTTAAACAAGAATAAGTGAGAGAAAAAGCACTTGAATGAGCCATTCAAAGGAGAAATTTAAGAAGGGCACAATGTCGAGCAGAGCGTGAAGCTAGATTACCAAATTAGTGGAAACCATGGAGTCTAAAAGATTTCTTAGAAGTGTAAGGAAGGAAGGTGGTATAGATTGAGTCTTTGAGAGACTTGCAAAGACTGATTTTACTCTACTTGAAGTACCTTGTCAAAAGAATATAAATAATAAGAGAAAAAGTAGACCTCCTTCGCCTCCCAAGAAATCATCCCTTTTGTCTACCACCTGTCAAGTGCTAACCTTGCATGGAGTAGTTTCTCCTCCTATTGTAAACCTAACACCTTATTTGCCTCAAGTAGTTATGGCAGTCCCTTGGGCCATCGTAGTTGGTCCTCTATAGTTAGCAGTATATAACCCACTTCCCTCAGGGTCAAGGAAGAATTTTCCCAAATTCTCCAGAGATGGGAAAGTATCTACAGATGAACACATTGCTGCTTTCTTTGCAGCCATTTATATATTAGCAGTATGAGAGGAGGATGTTCCAGTCAGATTATTTGTTGAGACCCTTGTTGAAGGTGTGGAAGATTGGTTTAATCACTTGCCTATCTCTTCTATTACAAATTGGGCTTCTATGAGAATGGATTTTGAAAGAAGATTTAAAATTGCCAAAGATGAGCATGCTCTGTTAACACAATTGACTTCTATCAAAAAAGAGCCTTCTATAAGCATGAGAGATTTTGTTGATAAATTTAACAAGCTTTTTAAACGTATCCTAGTAGCTAATCAACCTACTACAGGTAATTTTTAAAAAAATTTAATAAGTGCTATGCCACCTGATATCAGTTATGATTTAAGAAGGACAAACCTAGCCAATTTGGATCTTGCTCAGAGGACTACTATAGAGTTAGAAGACCACATGATCTCGGCAGGGAAGTGGAAATGAGAGATACAAACTCGAGCCAGTACTAGAAATACCATATCATCAGATGAGATGATCCAGAAATTATCCAATGAGTTCATTGCTTTCTGTATAGTTAGACAATGGAAGCACTTCCATGGTAGACTAGTTTAGCCTTCTGGGTAAGTGGTTTGGGGTCATGTCAAGCAACTTGAATGGGTTCCTAACTTTGATCTGGATTTATCCTCATGTTCTACCCCATTTCCACTCTTTCTATCCTATTTCTAGCAACCCAAACTGAGAAACTGGGACTTTGGCCTTGGGGTCTAGGTCGACCATTTTGGGTGAAGGTCGACCTCGACCTTGACCTAGGTCAAGTTCAAACTCGGCTTTGACCTAGGTCAAGGTTGACTTCAACCTTGACCTAGGTCAAGGTTGACTTCAACTTTGACCTAGGTCACAATCGACCTTTTTTAGGTCTAAGGCCTAAATTCCAGAATCTCAAGGTTTCTGAATGTCGGTCTTTGGAAAATGTTAATTCCCACTTCCGAGTCGGCTGTTTCAGACTTTGGGACAACAAATCCTAAATTATATTTAACATTGGTCCTCTTCTAGGGGCATGGGTCCAATTGGAATTTAATTCTCCTATGTCAGCCTCTCTAGAAGATTGTGCCCTAATTTCATATAAAAGGAAGCTTTTCTCTCTCATTTTCTCTAAGACTCTCTAAGCATCAAGAAGAAAAAGCATAATCAAGAATCATAAAACTTCCAAGACTTGAAGAGTGAATTTCAAAAGGTGAAGAAGAAAGATTTAAAGCAAGCCAAGTAGCCATTCAATCATTCATCCATTCTCAAGCACTTCTTAAGCATCCATTTTCATCAAGGAGATCCATTGGTGGCCATTGAAGGATTCAAGCACCATGGAGCCCTCTTATTGAATATTTCTCCATCTACATTCCTACAAGCAATTGATTGAAGACATCCTAAATTATCCATTCTAGATTTTACATCCATTTGGTGCATCAAGGATTTGAATCCTCCATAAGGAATTTTACATGAATACAAGTTCAGAATAGTAGATCGGGATGGAGATTTGGATACCCTTTTTGGAAAACTTCTGAGATTCAAAAATAGAAATTCAGTCTGAGAATTTTTAGGTCAATTGTGACCTAGGGCACAATCAAAAATTTTGGCAAATGGTGACATTAACTTGACGTTACAAATTGAAACTATCTCAGAATAGAAAAATATTTTTGGGTTTTGTCCATCTCTGTGTTTCTATTCCATATCTGGTCTTGGATTTTCCAGAAACTCAACACAGGGTTTAGAAAATAGCATTCTTTGGATCTTCAATATTTCAAGGTTAGTACATTTATCCTATTCAATTCAATTAAGGTTTTCAATCTATCTAAATCTAAAATATATTTCAAACTAATCAATAAACTGGGTACTTAGATCTTCCTTCTTTCTTATTTCCAAATGATTGATTCACTTATGCATTGATCCTTCCTTTTGGGGTTAATCAACTTGGATCTTTCATTTGCACATCTAAGGATATAAAGAGATTATCTCATTGACCCCCATAACAATAACAAACAAAATAATTCAAATGTAACATATATCGATAAATTATTCAATTTCTTATGTTATATTTTGGTGAACCCGCGATAGACAACTCTTTCTTTTTGGTGTTAGATTTACATCTTTTATGATTAGATCTTGCATGCATATTAGATTTGTTTTTGCATTTCCTTTCAAAAATGAAAATAAACTCTTTGTTTTCTAAATTAGTTCATTTACATTACATTGGTGTATGAGCTTTACCACTTCTATTCCTACTTACAGTCTCCCAGTTAGAAGAAGTCGTAGACTCATGGGTTCCTTTGATCCTGAATCTTCCTCTCCTTTCCATAGGATCCCAGATGAAAACTTGAATACTCATGATTCCAATCCTTCTATGGAGCATAACTCTTCTCACTCATCTCATGATGAGGAGGATTCTTTAAGAGTTCCTCCTGAACAAGTGCAAAAACTTTCAACTGAACTTGATAAAA
>MU223493.1:491874-533638 GCA_018584345.1 Thuja plicata
AAAAACCACCAGTAACATGCTACCAAAATTTCACTCTTCTAAAGTGATGCCCTGTTAGGAGCCTACCCTGTTAAAGGTTACAAAACACACTATCAAATGTGACCTGGTTAAAGGATTTAATCACCCTATCAAGAGTGGCCTTGTTAGAGGACTTAGAACATTCCAATCTAAATGTCACCTTGTTCAAAGGATTTATACACTGACTGTTAAGTCAACCTGGTTAAAGGATTTGTACTATTACAATGGCTAGAAAGTAAACAACAGGTGTGATCTTATTCGTACAACTTACTTTGCAAATCCAGATCTAGTTTTAGCTCTAATTCTAATTCATTGAGTGGCCTCCACTCTCATCTCAAACTTTAGATCTACTTGGAAATATATTAAGCAATCTCTCTCTACTTCTCTATTCACCCTTCTCTACTTAGGTCTTGCGAATCGGTCAATTAACCATGCAACACTTTGCATTCCCTTCAACTCTTTAACAATAACCACAGTAGGTTATGTTATACCTCTTCATATAGGTCAAATAAATCTTTTGTCGCTTAATCAAGATCGTAGATCTTGGGTTAGGTCTGATCCAACAGATCTTTCCATCTTAACATTTAATTTACTTCTCCAATACAGATATTAATTAACCATTGAATCCATGCGCTAATAATGATTTCCCGTGCATTAAATGAATATGGACCAATCTTAATTAATAATGCATATCCCAATAAAATCAATTATGTCAGCCATAGATATCAAATCTCATCAACAAACAAAATACAGATGCTTGGCTTCCTCTATCTCCTTCAGTATTTCACTGGCGCTCGGCATCATCTTTGCTTTGCTTGGCATCACCTTTCACTTTTCTCGACATCAACTTTTCTTTTCTCAGCATCGACCTTCCAGTGAGCTATCAATGCTAGATAAATAATGTATCACTTTACCAAAGTGCCAAATGATCAAGTACCCTGGTTTATACTCATAACTCAACCATTTCCTTGGCCTTCTTGTTATCCCATTATTTTTCAAATCTTCATCAATCAATGGATAAGGTACTCAAACATACAGCAATAGTATCACCAGTTAAGGTTTGACATCAATGACAAAATAACAATTGTTTACATTGTAGCAATCTTTCCAACATGTTCCACCGGTATCTTTACCTACCTCACAACCTTCATATCATAGTGTACCTTTTACCTATACTAATCCTCTTCCAACTATGGTTCCAAATTTTCCAGTGGTTGTATCTTCTATTCCTGTTGCTTCCTACACATTTCCTAGTATTCCTAACATCCCTATGCGACCTGTGTCTTCTAGTGATTCCATAATTATTAGTTTGGCTCAGACTGTGTCATCTTTAACACAAAAACTTGCATCATTAGCTCAATCCAAGTTTAGCATTCCTACATGTGACATGGGTAGTCCCTTATCTTTAGACATTATCCATGCTACTATTCCTCAACAAGCTGATATGCCTCATCTAGAGAATTATAATGGTAAAGGCGATCTTGTTACTCATGTTAAAACATTTCAAATCCTTTGTAGTGATTATTCTCATGACCATAAGATTTTGGCTAAACTGTTTGCTAGAACCATTCATGATAAGGATTTGTAATGGTATTGTTATTTACCCCCTTATTCTATTGATTCTTTTCCTAAACTTGCTAATACCTTCATTCAACAATTTCAAAATAACATTGGCCTACAAGTTTCCTTAACTGATTTAATGCATTGTAAACAAAACATTAAGGAAAAATTGACTGATTTCATTGGTATATTTAAGCATTTGTATGCTCATATTTCTTATCCTATTCCTGATATTGATATTCAACACATGTTTATTTCAAATTTACAAAAGGTTATTAGAGATAAGATTCTGCTTACTGAATTTACCTCTTTTCAACAACTTTGTGCAATACTTCATCATTATCAATTACAAGTGAGTCAATTTGAGAGAAAAACTCCAATGGTTCATGTTCTAGTTGATAAGAGTGACAATGCTCCTAATCCTAATAAATTTCAGAAACCTAACAACTACATCAATATTAATAAACAGACGAATGTGGTTGCTGATCAATTTATTGTTGCATCTCACAATGCCACTTTTGCATCCACTGCTTTCCGTATGAACCGTACATTTACTCCTCTCTTTGAATCTTTACATTCCATTATGAGTAGGTTGTTAAGTGCTAATATGATTACTTTTCCTCCTATTGGACCTCTCCTTCCTACTACAATAGCTTCAAAATCCTTTGATTCTAAAGCATTTTGCCAATACCATCACCATAATGGCCATGATACTAAAAAATGTTATTCTCTAAAATATAAAGTTCAAGACTTAATTGATTCCAATGCTTTATCTGTTGATAATCTTGATAGTAATGGAAACAAATTTGTCTCTCCTCATAATCAAAACCTTCAAATCTACATGAATCCTCTACCTACACATGATACTAATACTATCGCTCAACCATCTTCTGTGGATATTATTTATGATTCAAAGATGGATGATCTTAATCACATTGTTAATCATGTGGAGAGCGTTGTTGTATCTCAACATATTGTTCAAGATCCTTCACCTCCACCTCAACTTCCATTTCTACCTAAACCTCATAAACAAAGTAAGGATAAGTGACCTCAGGAACTTTCAATTACCTTTAATGACTCTAAGACTATTAAGGCTCCCGATGGTCCCCTTTATATTTATGCTAGGATTGCTAAGATACCTACACATGGTTGTCTTGTTGATCCCACATCTTTAATCAATGTTATTACTAAGGAAAATCTTTTTATGAAAGGCTTACAATGTGATTGTTATGATTCATCAGATGCATGGATCCAAACTTGTAATGGTTTTCACTATCCTACACTTGGTTCTATTAACTTTCCCGTTGAACTCTGTGGCAAGGTTCTAGATACTACCTTCATCACTGTTCCTAATTCTTATCAATTTCAAGGCAAATTTGGTTTTCCTTGGATAACTTCTATGCATGCTATTTATTCTCCTATTCATAAATGTCTTAAGTTCATTCATAATGGAGAAGTAAAAACTATTAATCATAGTCTATATCAACCTTCCAGGCCTAGAGATTGTGCTACTCTTGATTTATTTTGGCCCTCATTACCTAACTCATGTTCTCCTCACCCTGACAACCTTTTTTTCTCATATCAAGCCTATAAACATCACAAGATAGTTTATTTAAGCATGCCCCAGATAGATCTTAACCATTTTCTTTTTCCCACTCCTTCTATACCTCCTTTATCCATTACTACTAACTCTATTACTCAACCTCCCAGTGTTTCTTCTTAGCCTACTGTGAATCCTACCAATCCTCCTACAGAACCTATGAAGGAATCAGTGGTTATTCCTCCTAGTTATCCACATGTGTAAAACAAATCAAAACGTAATAAATCTGCTAATGAACGTCATAAGAAGCATAGAGCTAATGCTAGGACCCATGCTTCTCTTCTTCAAAACTCTTTATCTTCTTTCGATCAACCTATGCCTGATGTGTTGAAAGAAGACAATATTCAAACTAATGTTAAGATGAATGAGTGTGATGATCCTATTAGCATCTTACATCTAATTTCAATTAATCTTGATGAGGAGGATACTTTAGATGATCCTATTGATCTTAGTGATGAATAGGAGACCATTGACCTTAACACTGACTTAATATGCTTTAAACTAGATTGACAATTACACCTAGTATCAAGCCACGTTATTCTCAAGAAAATCCTTGTTTGGAAATGGCTATTATTCCTACTGTATTGGATATAGTACCTCTTGCAAGTTTCCCACCTTCCTTACATGACATAAACCGAGATGGGGAGAGTAGGCGATGTGTCTGATTGGCTTATCCTTCGCGGTTCTACTTTCTTTGGGGAATAGTGTCAATTCATTTGCAATAATATCGTATTTATATGTACATTTTATCTTATGATCGTACTAACCCCACAGTAGGTAGATCCCTTATGTGTTCTTTGTATGTTTATGTGATATTTCTCATGAGTTGTCTTTGTTTGGGGGCATCTCGTAGTTGAAACGTAATTAGTAGAGTTGCTTATGTTTCTGTTCAAGCCATTACTCCTATTAAAGTTTCAGCAATGACTTTAAGATGTGGGCATACACTCTACTCACTTTTTGCACACATACACATTCAAAATATTTTTCAAAACTTAAAACTTTTTCCCTTTATGGATTAAAGGCTAATCCTTAAACCATGGACATTTTACTTTTTAGGATCTCTTGATCCCTCTAGTTTAAATTTCCATAGATCTCTTGATCCCTCTAGTTTCAATATACAATGTTTTGATCCCTTAAGTTCAGAAGGTGTCCTTAAGAATGGATCTCCCTTTTGGGTTGAATAGTGAGTAGCCCCATTCACTAGGCGGTTCAACTCCATCTTTCCCGTTACACTTTTTTCTTGTATGGTTCACAATGGGACATAAGTTCTCATTGGGAGAGGTGACCATACCCTCTCTCCTTCCACTTATTGGTGATGTCTCTCTTATCATGGTCTTAGGGTTGATAAAGACTTAAGTCCCTTGGGGGCTTGAGGATTTATTTGTCCCTTTATGACTCTAATAAGATTATCTATTCTTTATGATCTCCTTTACCAAGAGTTTGTATTGAGTCCATACTCTTGCTAAAGTGGGGGCTAACTGTATAGTTGTAAAATGGAAGCACTTCCATGGTAGACTAGTTTATCCTTCTGGGTAAGTGGTTTGGGGTCATGTCAAGCACCTTGAATGGGTTCCTGACTTTGATCTAGCTTTATCCTCCTGTTCTGCCCCATTTCCACTCTTTCTAGCCTATTTCTAGTAACCCAAATTGAGAAACTGGGACTTTGGCCTTGAGTTATAGGTCAACATTTTTGGTTCAAGGTCAACCTCAACCTTGACCTAGGTCACAATCAACCTTTTTCAAGTCCAAGGCCCAAATTCCAAAATCTCAAGGTTTATGGATGTCGGTCTTTGGAAAAAGTTAATTCCCACTTCTGGGTTGGCTGTTTCAGACTTGTGGACAACAAATCCTAAATTATATTTAACATTGGTCCTCTTCTAGGGGAATGGGCCCAATTGGAATTTAATTCTACTATGTCAGTCTCTCTAGAAGATTGTGCCCTAATTTCATATAAAAGGAAGCTTTTCTCTCTCATTTTCTCTAAGACTCTCTAAGCATCAAGAAGCAAAAGCATAATCAAGAATCATAAAACTTCCAAGACTTGAAGAGTGAATTTAAAAAGGTGAATAAGAAAGATTTGAAGCAAGCCAAGTAGCCATTGAATCATTCATCCATTCTCAGGCACTTCTCAAGCATACATTTTCATCAAGCAGATCCATTGGTGTCCATTGAAGGATTCAAGCTCCATGGAGCCCTCTTGTTGAAGATTTCTCCATCTACATTCCTTCAAGCCTCTTCCAATTCAAGAACCCATTCAAGATTGGTGTTGAAGATCTGCAAGCAATTGATTGAAGACATCCTACATTCTCCATTATACATTCTGCATCCATTTGGTGCATCAAGGATTTGAATCCTCCACAAGGACTTTTACATGAATATAGGTTTTGAACAGTAGATTGGGATGGAGATTCAAATACCCTTTTCGGCAAACTTTTGGGATCCAAAAATAGAATTTCAGTCTAAGACTTTTTAGGTCTATTGTGACCTAGGGAAAAATTGGGAATTCTGGCAAATGTTGACATTGACTTGAGGCTACAAATCAGAACTGTCTCAGAACAGAAAAAGATTTATGGGTTTTTTCCATCTCTATGTTTCTATTCTAGATCTGGTCTCAAATTTTCTAGAAACTCAATGTAGGCTTCAAAAAACAGCATTCTTTGGATCTACAATATTTCAAGGTTAGTAGATTTCTCCTATTCAATTCAATTAAGGTTTTAAATCTATCTAAATTTAAAATACATTTCAAACTAATCAATAAACTAGGTACTTAGATCTTCCTTCTTTCTTATTTCTAAATGATTGATTCACTTATGCATTGATCCTTACTTTTGGGGTTAATCAACTTGGATCTTTCATTTGCACATCTAAGGATATAAAGAGAGTATCTCATTTACCCCCATAACAATAACAAAAAAAATAATTCAAATGTAACATATATCTATAAATGATTCAATTTCTTATGTTACACTTTCAAAAGGCAACTCCCCACATTTAACAATCCTTACCAGCAGAATTTTCAAGATCAGCCTAGAAGAAATAGTGATATTAGAAATACTGATGGAAAAACATTACAATTGACTACTCCACAACAAAGGCTAGCCATAGAAGCTCCTCCCAAAAGGAGAAACATGTGTTCTTTTCACCTAACAAATGATCATGATGGAGAAAGTTTCCCCGATGTAGCTCATGCTTGGCAGATGCATCAAATAGATGAATGGAATGCTGGAGCATCTAAAGCTGAAATGGATTCGTGCTCACATGGTGACTCTGAAAACTTATTTTTTGAGTATGTATCGGATTCAGATTGAGATGCAGCATGTTACACTACTATAGATGGAACATCCTATGTGGTATTAACCTAGAATCAAAAAGATAAAGCCCCTATTTCCACACCTCCACCAAAAGGTAACGAGGCATCTACTTCTTTCTCTAAAGATGCCAACCAAGGAGTAAAAATTGTGCAATTGGGTAAGGAACAAAATTCTGTTGACATTATTCAATTCTGTAAAGATTCTAGAATTCAGATTTCTCCCATAGACTATCGTAATTCTAATCATATAGAATTGCAAAAATTAGTGGACTTCTCTAAAGAGGGGACCTGGGATTTAAACCAAAATGTCATAGCTTCAGTAGAAGAAGAGTGTTTTTACGGGTCTATTTGAGGAGGGAGAGTCATCGGTTTTGGCTACTTCCCTGGGCTGAAAACCTGACCCTTTCTATGTGTCATTGTTTATTAATGGTTGCAAGTTGAGTAATTGTATAATAGACTCTGGTGCCTCAGACAATGTGATGCCATCAACTGTAGCTAAAGATTTAGGTCTCACTCTCACTAAAGCCCATGGTAGATGCTACTGTATGGATGCTAAAGAGGTCCCTTTGATTGGGAAAATCAAAGATGCCCAAGTGGCTTTAGTAGAACACCCTAAGAAGAGAATGTTGTTAACTATATTGGTTGCTGATATACCTTCTAGTTATGGTTTGTTGTTAAGAAAGAGTTTTTGCAGGGATCTAGGAGGAGAAATAAAGCTGGATTGGTCTCAAGATTTGATCCCAGTAGGTAACAAAAAGATAAAATTGGTTCCTGAAGAGAAAGCAAAGTTCACAGTACTAAAGTCCGATGACCCTAAAGCCCAAATTTTGTATCAAGAATTAGAATTTGGCAACTACATGCTATTTACAGATAATCATGATGAGGAAGTTGAACCTAGAGAAGAGAAAAATCATCCTTCCACTGAAGAAATGTCACCACAAATTTGGACCCTTGAGTTTGATGGTAGTTGTGCATCATCATGATCCGGTGCAGGTGTAGTCTTAATATCGCCAGATGGAGAATGTGAGCCCATGGATTACAAATTGGAGTTTGGGAACACCAATAACACAGCTGAGTATGAGGCTCTACTTCTAGGAATTATTGCTGCAAAAGAGAAAGGTGTGAAAATCCTAAGAGCTCAAGGTGATGCCGAGTTAATTGTGCGCCAAGTTAAAAATTAATATTCTGTGAAGAATCATAGATTAAAAAACTACAGGAACATGGCATGGGAAAAAATTGAAGCCTTAGACGCATTCTTTATTGAATTTGTGCCAAGAGAGTTGAATTCTAAGGCAGACTCCTTAGCAATATCAGCCTCATTGCTCCTCCCTCACCTAGATTTCAACGATAAGAAATATCAAATAAAAGTGGTGTATAAACCATCTATACCTGACAATGTAGAAGATTGGCAGGTGTTTGAAGATGATCAGAATCTCCTTCTCTTTTTAGAGAGCGGTGGTGACTTTCATAAGGATGCTCCTGGTAGTCATAAAGGAGATTGTCATGACAATCAGAGGAAAGATAAGTTGGGTATCATCCAATTGCAAGGTAATATTATCAATCCTCATTTGGTCACACTTGAAAAACTTTTCAATAGGCATGATACCTTTTTTAAAAAGAAGAGGATTGAGAGGGGTCCTACCACTGGAAAATATGAAGGAATAAACATTGGGAGTGAGAAAGACCCTAAGATGATCAACATTGGGAAATGTTGTACTAAGGAAGAAAGGGACGAAGCTAGAAAACTCTTCCTAGAATACCAGGATGTCTTCACATGGAGTTATGAAGATTTAAAAAGATTCATGGATGGAAAATTCAAACATCAAATTCCTCTAAAGCCTGACACTATTCCATTTAGGAAAAAACAAAGGAATTATAATCCTAAGGTTTCTGATGCAATATTTAAGGAATTTGATAAAATGCTTAAGGCTAATATCATATATCCTATCCATCATTCAACCTGGGTAGAAAATATAGTGCCTATGAGAAAGAAAAATGGGGAAATAAGAATCTACATGGACTTTAGAAACCTTAATCAGTCTTCCCTGAAAGATAATTATGCTCTTCCCAACATGGATCACCTATTGCAGACAGTGGTTGGAGCTAAGATAATGTCCATGTTGGACGAATTCTCGGAGTACAACCAGATAGAGGTAGAAAACGTAGATCAACACAAGATGGCATTCACTACTCCATGGGGCACTTTTTCTTATCATAGAATTCCATTTGGGTTGATCAATGTCAGGGCTACCTTTCAGAGAGGTATGGATCTTTCCTTTAGTGATATGAAAAATTAAAATAATTGGTATATATCTGGATGATCTTACATTGTTTTCTAGAAAAAGAGTAGATCACATAAAGGATTTGAGGAGAGTGTTTCAAAGGTATAGAGAAGACATAATCTCTTTAAACCCTAAGAAGTCAGTCTTATGTGTGATTGAAGGGAAATTACTAGGACACGTCATTTCTCAAGAAGGTATAAGAATCAATCCAGAAAGGGTTAGAGAAATCCAGCAACTAAGCTTACCTATAAATAAAACTGGAGTAAAATCATTTTTTGGTCAGGTAAATTTTCTCAGAAGGTTTGTCCCATATTTTTTAGAAATTACTAAATGCATAGTGGATATGATGAAAGGGAATGTGAATTTTAAGTGGAATGACCCTGGCAAACAAGCCTTCAAAGATATTAAGAACGCCATAGCCAACACCCCAGTTTTGTGCCACCCAAATTACAAGGAAGATTTCATGATTTATTGTTACTCCTCTGAGCATACTTTGTCAGCTATTCTCATGCAGGAAAATGAGGAAGGGGTCAAAGAAAATATTGTCTTCATGAGTGCACCTTTGAAAAATCATGAGTTGAAATACTCTTAGACTGAGAAACATGCTTTCGCAGTAGTAAAGGCCTTAAAGAATTTTAGATTCTATATTTTACATTCTCACTCTCTTGTATATGTGCCTGACATTACAGTATAAAGTGTATTAACTCAACAAGATGTGGGATTTAATAACAGAGGAGCATGGGTGGATAAGACACAAGAATATGACATAGAAATTAAACCCATCAAGTTGGTGAGAGGAAATGCATTGTGCAAAGCAATAGCAGAAAATCAAGTGGATGAAGATCCTGAAGTGACACAATTGGTTTTGGAAGTGAGTATGCAAGACCCCTGGTTCAAAAATATTGTATATTTTCTTGTGTATGGTGAATGCTCGAAAGGATTGACCCCGAAGAAAAGGAGGGATTTAAAGTTGAAAGCCTCTAAATATGTTATTTGCAAGGATAGGTTGTATAAGAGGTCGATAGATGGTACTTTCCTCCAGTGTGTAGACAAGCAACAACAAGAAAAATTGTTGAAGGTGTTCCATGACAAAGATTGTAGGGGACACTTCTCTTCATCGGTGACTGCATTCAAGATATTGAGACAGTGCTATTATTGGCCAGGAATGTTCAAAGATGCATACCATTGGGTAGCAAGATGTGAGAAGTGCAAAATTTTTACTGGAAAGCCACAACTAGTAGCTCTTCCCCTTAGACTAGTGATAATTAAAGGTCCCTTTCAGCAGTGGGGTCTTGATTTTATTGGCCCTATAAATCCTACATCCATTGCGGGCCATACCTATATAATCACTGCAACAGACTACTTCATGAAATGGGTGGAGGCAAAAGCAACTAAGAGAACTACCTCTGAAGTAGTATGTGAGTTTATTAAAGAAAACATCCTGGTAAGGTTTGGTGTACCTATCAAGCTAGTAATGGATAACGCCACATATTTTTCTTCTTGGGAAGTTACTGAATTTTTTTTTAAATATGGCATTATGATCAGTCACTCATTCTACTATTTCCCACAAGGAAATGGTCAGACTGAATCCAACAACAATAACTTGGTAAACATTATGAAGAAACTCATGGCAGATAATCAGAGAACCTGGCATAAAAAAATCCATGAAGCACTCTGGGAAGATAGGGTTACCCCCAAAAGAGCTATTGGTGTTTCCCCCTTTGAAATTGTCTACAGAATTGAAGCCAGTCTTCCATTGCCATTGGAATTAGCTACTTGCAAATTGAGGACAGCAGTAGAAGATGGTATATATGAAGATGGTTTAGAAAACATAATTTTATACTTAAATAAGCTTGAAGAGGAAAGGGAAAAAATGGTAGATCGCATCACACAACATCAAATGCGAGTGAAGAATTTGTTTTATAAAAAAAGAAGACCTTAGAAATTTATGGAAGGAGATATGGTGCTTCTATGGGACAAACAAATGGCACCTAAAGGTATGCATGGAAAATTTGAGACACTATGGAAAGGGCCCTTCAAGATGCATCAGTCATTTGAGAAGAATTCTTTTAAGTTGACTTATCTGGATGGTGAGCCACTACCCCTGATATACAATGGTCAGGACTTAAAGTTGTACTAGATCTAAATCTAAAATAGGTAACCCTATATTATACAGTAGTTACATTTAGTTCACATTTTTGTTTCCCTTAGTTAGGTTTCCTTTCCCTATTGCCCTTCCATTTTTTTCCTTATTTTTGTTGTGAGCCACCCTTTTGTTAAGTTTTTGTGAAACCAAAGACTTGAGCTCCTTTCTTGGACATGTGAATGTCCAAGTCCCCGGATAGAGCCAATTGTTGCCCCATTTTTGTTCTGCATATATTTAGAGAAAAATGGATGTTCAGTGCGTAGTGATGGTCTTGAAAACATTGTGCAAATCTTGAGTCTAAGTCTAGATTTTCCTTTAGGCTAGAAGATCTTTATCAGATTTCCCCAAATCAACTTCTCCTTTGAAAGATGGGGGTTTTTATCCGAGATCATGTCATATTTGGTAGGTTAAGCTCCCAAATCTGATAAAGGTCATGATTCGGAGGTTTATAACATTGACTTTATGTGATCTTGAGATCTTTAGCTTTGATATTTCATCTTGCCACCTTGGCAGAAAATTGGTTCTAAGCTTCTCCTTGGTAGATAATCACTTGTAGAGTACCTTTTCCGCAATCAACAATTTTAAAAGTCTCAGCGGTCAGTGAAAGTTGAAAATAGGTAATTTGAGGCTGGAAAGACTATTGCATTCAAAATGTATCCCTAAGGACCAGAGGAATGATCAAATGATAAGGGATCTAAGATCAAAGATTATCAGTGGAAAAGTGGAAAGTAGCTTCTCTGCTACTCCAACAGGCGGGTTTTGCCCTGCAAGATGTATTTTCCACCGGATTGATGTACACAAGATTTATGAAGAAAAATCAACCTATGAGGAGACTTAAGGCATAAAGAAAGAAGATAAAACCATCACATATCATTTTAGCATTGTAATAAGATAAAATTCCTCCTTGGTAGATTTCTGAGTAGGGAGTGCTCCAAAAACATTTCTCCGCCCAAAGGGAAGCGAAAAAGTAATTATCCGCTGTCTCCAGAAAGTTACCGTTATATTTATCTGAGGTGAAAAAATGTTTCTTAATAGCCCGTAGAGATAAAGTAATTAATTTAAATAAATATGTTTTTCTTCATAACAGACTTTTTCATAAATGCTTATGTATTTTCACTCATGTGGCACGGGAAGTTGACCGTTAATGGTAAAAATTCAGGAGTTATAAAATCAATAAAGTATTGCAAACAAGAATTACCATCTATTTATCAAATTGTCTGAATTGAAACCCCTGGCGATAGTTGTTCCTTGCTTTCATATTCCTGAGATAGATTGCTGGTTCCCAAATCAAATCAATCAAAGCATGGCCACTAGATTCATGGGATTCAATAGGATGAATGGTATCACTTCCAAATGGCACAAAATCACAGATACTTCTCTGAGCTTCTTCAACATGCAGATCTTTCATAGCATATTGAATGTAGAAAGAATACATCCCATTACAGAGAATTTGAAGTAGAGTGGATTAGTCAAATCCGTCGACTTTTTTGTTGTGATTCAAGCTCCAGAGCTTGTTCAAGAATGTATAGCCTGCTATAATCTAGACACCAAGCAAATTATTTTTCCCGATGACATGGTGCTACTCTCTATTGATTGAGACTTCATCTAGAACTCCCTTTGTATTCTGGAGCAAGCTTAATACTCAGAGATGACATACAGTCAGGTGGTTACTGAGTATGGAGCAAAGAAGACCATATGGAAGAAGGAAATAATGAAAATATGGTTTCAAGAGTCGAGGAGAGCCAAGGGAAAGTTTCCTAAAACACTATATGGCACAAACCTGAAGCCAAAAATTGTAGACATCCTGGTATTGCTTCACAATATCAGAGGTGAGAGAAATTGACTTAATTTCTTTGAGCACCATTTCTTCCTAGTTCAGGTGATTTTCTCCCAGCATAATTTCATTGATTGCACTCACATGGTAAGTGAAAATATTTCAAATTCCCTAAATACAGATAAATATTAGAATGAGTTATGTCCTCGGTTTTATTATATATCTTAGCTACAATTCAAATTTGGCCAGGGCTTCCTAGGCTAGAAGAATTCTTGGAGGATATTAAAAGTTAAGAATTCTTCCCCTGTTTGCAATAATATAACAGTTATACTGAGTATCTCAAAGTTGATGATGTGTTCACAATGAGACTATGCAGGGAATTGCAAGGTTGCCTAGAAAGGAGATTTTCTCCTAAAGCCACAGAATTTATCAGCCAATTTGGGGGTTATTTTATCCAATTTGCAAATTTCTCATACATTCATCTTGCAGGATTTGATGATTTCCCCTTGAAGCTTCCCAGGTGTCCTAATGACATGATCGTGTTGGTTGAAGTGATGAGACAAGCAATCCAAGTGAACCTAATTTGTGAAGTTTCCAGGAATAAAGGCTATGACTTCCCAATGACTATTGGAGCCTACAGCTGTGTGTCTCAGTCTGATGCAAAGAATGTTTTGAAATCATTCTCAAAGAAGTTTCAATTGGAAACATATGATGTCCTAAGGCCCCAATATGATCCTATAAACTATGCCAAAGATTACTTGCAAATGGGTCACACCATTCATCACATCAATAACACTGAAGACTATTGGGCCAATTGTAAGGATGATCTACAAATCAAAGATAGATTCTATGCAAGGTTAACTATTGAACAAATCAAAAGGCTCAAAGCTAAGATTGTAGTTGAGGGCATAGAAGATGATGGCTAGCATATGTATGATGATACATACATGGAGAAGATTAAATCCCTCCCTATAAGCTCTTAACCCATGCTAGGTCAATCCACTGATGACTTGAAGACCTTGATGGGAGGGATCTACAAAAGGATAGAGCAATGGATCTAATGGACGGCGGGTAGAAGGAAGAGGTCGGAAAGGAAACCTCCTTCTCAAAAAACTCCTGCAAGAGGGACTAGGAGTACTCCCACATCATCCTTGGTGACTATCTCAACCATAGCTAAAGAGCTAGTTCAACTAGCAGGTGGAGGTGATGAGCCTCCTAAAAATATGATTCCATTGGAGAAGACATGCAGAGATGGATCGCCTCCTATCATTGATTCCATAGAAGAAGCGGTTTCTATTGACCTAGTCAAGTCTACAGTTGAGCCTATTAAAAGTGAAAAAATAGAGCAACTAGTTAAAGCTAGGACTTTGGGTACACAAGGTGACACCTTGATTCAAGATACTCCAAGGTGAGGGTCCCCTGTTATAGTATAAGTGGGTGAAGATAGTTCTAGCACTGCAACCATAGAATTAGATGAAGATTTTGTAAAGCAACTGAAAGTTGCTCAAGTCACTAAATTAGTTTCCTCCTCTCCTACCTCAGTGAATCCATTTTCTTCCAGACCCAAATCTACTCCTTTGGTCATCGGGAAGTTGTTTATAGAAGAATTGGTCTCTGCCACCAAAGTTACTAGTGCGGAATCTTGGATAGAGAACACTCTAGAATGCAAAAGGAAGAGGATAGAGGAAGGAGCTCCCAACAAGGATACTCTTTCACTGGTCTTACAATCCAATACCACCATGAGCAAGGTGAATAAATAAAAGACATTGTCTACATTAGGATATGATCTAGAAACAAGGCACTTCACTATGGAGGTAGCCAAGCCCACAAAGGAAGGCAGGTTTGAATATTTAACAGCTTCTGACTTTGAGCTACAATCATTTGATATGGGGTTGGCTCGTCATGATACCAAGGTGGATTAGTGGAAATCCACTAATATTGTAATTGAAGAAGATCTTGAGGAGCTCAAGACTGCTAAAGTCTAACTTAAAGTAGAATTCGCTGAACTAACTAACTTTATCAGGCAGTTAGTTACTCTAGTTGCAAGCATTCCTAGTGCCCAAACCACTTTCGACCCCAATGCTATAGAGAATAAAGCCATCATCTCCAAATTTCAAGAAGACAGACTTTTTGGGCAAATTGGTAAAAGATGGATCGAGAGGCTCAAATATGAAGGGCTTGTAGTTATTGAGCAGCTGGGTGATACTCTTCTAAAGTTAGAGAAGGAGAGAAAAAACATTGATAATAATTTGTAGACTCTCACGTCGGAAAGGATGAAGTGTCAAGAGTGCATAGTAATGTTGCATGTTGTAGTCAAAATGAAGACTAAAGAGGCAATAAAGGCCAAGATCTTGTAGAAAGGAGATGAGCCTTTAATTGAATGGCTTCAAAGTCTTGAATTTGAAACTGAAATGATCATCCAAGCTGAAGGGGGGTTGCAACAAATAGACATCAAAATCAAAGAAGAACAGAACAAAGATTTTAAACTCCTTCAGGGTCTTCACATGAAGTCACAGATGAGTGATCAAGGAAAAGACATGAGCAGAGTGACTATCATGCAGAAATATTTCTCCGATTATGTAGATAAACTAGCAGAACAGTCTTCCTCTCACTTGGATAAGGTGCCAGAACTCCAGTAGTTGAGTGGGTGCATCTATAAAGCCATGGAAGAGTAGAAATATCAGGTAGATTTGGTTAAGAGTCTATCCAAATATTATTCCCTATGGCTCATCAGATAAACAAATGTCCATATCAATAGACATGAAGAGCTCATCCCAATCATCACAGTTGTCACCGCTTACAGGGAGAAATTAGATAAGGGGAAGAAAATGGAAGCATAAATATATTCCCCCTTATACTAAATTTTCATAGAGCTTGTAATGGATAAACGTTTGTTTACCATTTCTGGTTTGGGATGTTGAACCATTTTGGTTATCCCTTTTTGTAACGGTCAAACTTTGAGATCTATATGTACTGTTTTGAAAATTAATAGAAAGGTCAGCTAAGTTTTGGTGTGAAGAACTTCATTTTTGCTTAGTCAAATTCATTCATGTCTAAATGCCAATATTTTAACTGTTACATTGCATTTTTTTCTATCAATTTGAATCTCTCTTTAAATTGGATTTACAGTTCAAGATTAAACTAAAGTTTTGTATTATGATTTGATACAGTAAATAGAGGGGAAATTTGGGTGTCATCCATAGATTATGATAAGTGTTCTTATGAAATAGATTGATTCATCCTAATTATCTTATCATTGATCTTTTGGTTTTTCATTTTTTTCTTCATTATTTACCCCTGCATTACCAATTTTAGGATCTTATATGATTTATAAAGTCTTAAGATTGGCTAGATAGAAGATTGAATCTTTTTGCCTGAGCTAGTTCTTGTCTAGACCTAGTTCAGATTACATCTTTTGTTCTCAGGTTGAGAAAAAAACCCCTTTAAATTAGGAAATAACAAAATTCATTGAAGATTAATCAGTTAAGGGAGTTGTACCTTCAAATTTAGAGGGAAATTAGTTATTGAGTTGCATTTCCCAACTGTTGTATTCAATTGTTTCTTTAAGATTTGGGCATTTTAGAGTTGAAGTGAAAAAGAAAAATATCTTTACCAACAAGGTGTTAAAGAAGAAGATTTCTACTCAACCAATCCTGATTTTTCCAAGCTTTCAGAAGCTATTCATAGTGGAATGTGATGCTAGAAATGTGGCCATTGGTGTATTCTTGAGCCAAGAGGGAAGACCAGTGGATTTTCACTTTGAGAAACTAAGTGAAGCCAAGAAAAAATAATCTTCTTATGACCTAGAGATGTATGCTCTAGTCCAAGCACTGAGAAATTGGATGCATTATTTTCTTCCAAAGGAGTTCATAGTCTATTCATACAATCAAGCATTAAGTTTCTTGAACTCTCAAGATAAACTCAGTCACAAACAAATGAAGTGGGTGTAGTACTCGCAAGCCTACACCTTCAACATCAAACACAAGAAGGGATTGTAGAATAAGGTAGAATATGCCTTAATTAGAAGAGCCTTGACCATCCAAGAGATACAACTACAAAGCATGGGGATAGACAGCTTCAAAGACCTATATGGAGAAGATGAAGACTTTGCAGAAATCTACAAGGTATGTCAAGAATATAAGAATCACTTTCATAGTCAATTCTCTGAATATACTTTGCAGAGTGGTCTATTGTTTAAAGGGAGTCAATTTTGTGTCCTTAGAGGGTCTATAAGATAGAATATAATTTAGGAGAAACAAAATGGTGCACTTAGTGGCCATTTTGGTGTCAATAAGACCCAATAATTAGTTCAAAGATTCTACTTTTAGCTCAAGATGAATTTGGATATTAGGAAGTATGTAGAGAGTTGTGTTATGTGTCAAAAGGAAAAGGGAACATCTTCCAATATAGGCCTTTACTAACCACTTCCTATTCCAAGTAGACCATGGGAATTTTTAAGCATGGATTTTGTAGTTGGTTTGCCTAAGACAAAACAGGGAATGGATAGCATTTATGTTATTGTGGATAGATCCAGTAAGATGGCACACTTTGTACCCTGCAAGAAAACCCATGGTGCAAGGCAGATAGCTTCCCTATTCTTCAAGGAGGTATTTAGAATACATGGTTTTCAACTGAGAATAGTGTCAAACAGAGACACAAAGTTTATGAGTCATTTTTGGAAGACTCTATGGTAAAAGCTAGGAACCAACTTGTCTTTTGGATCTGCATACCATCCTCAGACTGATGGCCAAACTAAGGTAGTCAATAGGAGTCTTGGTAACCTCCTAAGATTCTTAACTAAAGAGTATGGTCAAACTTGGGACCAACTCATTGGATGGGATGAATATGCCTACAATGACACGGTGAATAGGACTACTGGTAAGAGTCCTTTTGAGATAGTTTATGGCCTTCATCCTAGAGGCATATATGAGCTTAGAGATCTTAAGGATGGAGCCGAGGGAAGTGGCTATGCTGAAGACTTTGCACATGCTATGCAAGAGGTACATGAAACAGTAAAGAAGACATTGATTGAAAATACAGAGAAGCTTAATAGAAAGGTGGATGAAAGAAAGAGAGAGGTCCAATTCAAAGTTTGGGATCTAGTGATGGTTCACCTCAATAAATAAAGATTATGAAAAGGAGTACCACATAAGATTCAGATGAGAATAATTGGTCCATGTACCATACTAGCCAAATATGGAGAAAATGCCTACAAGGTAGAGTTACCAGAGAATAGTGGTTTATCTCCTATGTTCAATGTAGCAGACTTGGTCTTGTATAAAGGACCAACACCATATCTTGATCATAGTCCAATTGATGTTATACAAGAGGTGGAAGAATTGAACTTACCATCTACACCAACTAAGAAGACAAAGTGCATCCTAGACTCAAGGGTATACAACCAGACCAGAAAGGAGTACAAAGAACATCTGGTGAAGTGGCATGGACAAAAAGATGTTGATGCTACATGGATCAGGGAGATAGAGTTCAAAAATTTGGGAGTGGATTCCAACTTACTCAATCCAAGGGTGGATTGAATCTTTTTCATTTGGGAAGGATGGTAGAGAACCTAGGAAAAATCTCCATTCTTAGTTCAAATTTTGGGTTGTAACTAACTCTATCCAAGTCAGTAACTTTTCTTTTGACCTTAGAAGGTCTTGCAAGGTGTGTGGCTAGATGGAATAGTAGTTAGTACTAAAATACAATCTACTCTTGTTAATTTCTTGTTTTTATGATTGTTAGGTCTAGAATGGGAAAATGAGTCTTAATGAGTCCTAGACTTAGGTGGGATGAGGAAAGTGCCTAAAAAGTCCTTGATGATGTGTATTCATTGATTGAAGGAGGTTAGAGGTCCTAAAAGTTAGTTATAAGCATTAATGCAAAAGATGTTAAATGTTGTCATGACAACATTTTGCAATATTGCAAATGTTGCATGCAACATAGACAACTTTTTGATTCCTTTCAAAATGGAGGAGGGAAATCAATGCTAGTGGCCTAGAAACATGGAGTGGGAATCTTAAGATACTCCAAGGCTCATTTCTCGAGGTAGAATGAATGTAATCAAGTTTTTGAATAGCAATATAACTCTGTGTTCTAGTTTTTACAGTAGAGTCAACTTGTTTGAATGCTAATGGTGTGTTAATGGATTGAAAGGCTTAATCCAGTGTTGGATTCATTAATTAAGGGTAGATACAAGAAATTTTCATTCAGTGATAAATTAGATTTAAGTAGATTTGTTAATCTTAGGAAATTGTTTGGGATTTAGAGTGTTTACTGGTCCAGTTTAGGAAAATTTTGGTTTCATGGCTCCCCCATAGAATCCAACCATGAGAAACTAAAAAGGGTGGATGAATATGTTAGGGGAGCCTCTGTATAGTGTATATATGCAAGGAGGAGTTTAGTAAGTTAAGCTATCTATTTTTAAATTTATGCCCTAGGCGAGCAATGTCTGTCTGGCTAGGTGTATGACAGTGTTGAGCTTGAGTTCCATTGCAAGGATATGTTTGGAAGAAGCAAAAAAGGGTGGTTTTAGAATCCTTAGGGTCTAATAGAACCCTATATATGAGTTGAGGTCCTTACCAATCCATCTAGATATATTTCTAGATAGAAATCAGTGGATTGCATTCATTGCAAAAAAAAGCCCTATTTGACCTACATTTTAGGAAAGTATTGTACGGATGACCTAGAGAACTAAAACATTAAAAATATTCAAGGTTTTGAAAAAGGGTATCCATATCTACAATTATTTTGTGGGATTGTTTGGGAATTTTGAGAAATAATCTAGAAAAACCCTTTGGATAGGGCTAATTGGGCAATTAGGCCTAATAGGACCAAAATAGTGCAGAGTTGGAACTCAATTGTTTTGAGTTTGAAGACCCATTCAAATGGGATGGAAATGATGTAAAATGGATTTCCTAATGGTGGACATGAACTTTACAGTACTGGTGAGCATTGTTTGAAGATTTTGTACTTGGAATCTTCCAAGAGAGTGTAGAGACAAAGAGCAATTTCAATGTTGGAAATCCTTCAAGGTAAAAAATAAAAGAACTAACTCTTGGAGTGGAGTTAGGATAGTCTTAGGCTTGGAGGATTGATACTATTAGGGTCCTAAAAGAGGAATTAGGGTCCTAAGAAGAATAGGACAAGTAGGATTCATGTTTAAAGAATTATGTGAGCACACCTTGGAGCACTTCCATCAGTTTCTCAACACCCCAATCCAAAATTGTTTCTTAACACTATCCTTGGATGCATATATTTTTCTTAACATGCATTGGATAACGCAAACATAAACAACATATTGATAGAAGTCAAACACATCACACTC
Source organism: Thuja plicata (assembly GCA_018584345.1). Taxonomy (NCBI): domain Eukaryota; kingdom Viridiplantae; phylum Streptophyta; class Pinopsida; order Cupressales; family Cupressaceae; genus Thuja; species Thuja plicata. The sequence goes on from MU223493.1 coordinate 511,889, forward strand.
ACAAGAATGAAGGTGTTTCTCAGCACCTCATACATGTACACATCTGAAAAATTTGAAACATGCTGAAGTATGTTGAACTTCTCTTTGTATGATGTCTGTTCTCATTGATTTTCGTCAATCTTTTTTTTTTTTTTTTCTTGTTGATGTGGTCCCTGTGATCCTACAATGTCAAATAAATAGGGTGTATGTGATAAGAGGTCATGCATTAAGGATGAAAATTCCCACATCCCTTGACCATGTTTACTTGTACGCCAAGGTGAGGTCAAAACTATCTCCTTGACTATTATTATCTACTTTTTTACGCAAGATCCCACTCATGGTTATCTCGGCTTTGAATGCCTCGATACTAGTTTACTCTTGCAACATCGACTAGAAACAACATTCAAGTCATCTCATCTTTTGTGCCCTAATGCTTACATCACTTTCCCATATCTTATCCAATGAAATCCATATTCATATTCTTATGGTCACAGTGACATCAGTAAGGATTTTATCAACTCCAGTGTTCCAAAATGCTCGATGATGAAAAATTTCAAAGCTAAAAGTTCAGTGAATACACCTTAGGTTGCATTCATCTTAGTCTTGCATCTGCATTTGCTTGGTGTTGAAATATACATAATATTGATATCTCTCTCCAATGTGAAAGATATTAAGATCTCATTCATTGATCTTCTTGTTGTCAAGTGCTCAAGCTGCGTGTTGATAGAGGCATGATTGAGTACCTATGTTGACAGTTCATATTTTCAATACATGAGATATTAGAAAGATTGCATTGTATTACATAAATATAACATCCATATTATTCATTGCATTATAAATTAGTACATCATTACTTATCCATAAACATGATTAAAATTGCATTCATACATCTATATGCATCAGAAAAATAAGATAAAAACATTGCATCATTGCAAGAAATATTCATACATCTAGATATCATTTCACATCAACCACTGCATCAACATTTGCATAAAAATACATATTCACCTACATAAAGCATAAAATAAATGCATCCATACATACAAAATCTCATGAATCATATCACATCAACACAGGTATGAGGAAATAAAATCATATGTATCTATATATATCATCATAGTATGTCAGGAGTACATCTCAAAATATACAAAAATATTGGAGCAATGTCATCATAGATAAGACCAAAAATGGGTACAACATCAAAATGTATATAAATAAACTAGGATAACTCTAAGCCATGTCCTCAACATCAGGAATATGTGGTGGAGGATATGGCAGCTAAGGAGCATCATCTACTAGAGGCATACGAGCACCCTCTGATCTAGCCATGAACTAGGAATATGGAACAACTTGTTGTACCACTGGCACCACTATACTATATGCGGCCACATAGCATGAATCCCTGCTAGTCTATGGGGTTCCTATGTATTGATAATGATCATGCTCAACCTGCATAGTGGCTACTCGTTGATCCCTCTTGGCCTGCACAACAACAATCTGTTGATCTCTATTTGCCATCAAATCTGATATGCATTGATTGTGCTTTGTGACCCTTGTCTCTTCTACATCCACCTCTATCTGGAGAGTGTGTACTCTCTCTTAGTGAATGAATGATATCCTATGGGGTTCGAGGTACCTATGCTATTAGTAATAACTGAGGGGGGGGATGAATCACTGCCCTCAAAAATTAATCCTTAAATCAACCCTTTAAACTTATAACCACAAATTATATCTCAAGTTATCTTTTGTCCTACAAGATGAATGCAATGAAATAATTATATCAATTTACTACTTGTCAGATTTCTCTGTCAAACCTTCTTCTGTATGTTTACCAATAAGCAGTCATCTATTTACCGAAACGCAGTAAATATGCAGATTATATCGATCAATCCAGAATCGACTATGTAAGATACAAAACAGTAAAGAAATGAATCATACACACATAACACATGGATTTTTAATATGGAAACCCTGTTAAGGGAAAAACCACTGGGACCAGTACCCCAAATTTTCACTCTTCTAAAGTGAGCCCTGTTAAGAGCCAACACTGTTAAAGGATACAAACACAATGTTAGGTGTGACCTTGTTAGAGGATTTAGAAATAGTTTGTCAACTAGTATCTGGCATCTAATGCTACCATCCTTGATCAAACTCTCTTGGCCTGTCAATAGGTATCGAGCATATCCAATGCTACTTTTGTGATCAAACTTTTTGATACTCCTTGGGATGTATCTCAATTGAAAAATAATTTTTAAGTCCTGCTCGGTTAAGAGGCTTATATGCTTCAATGGTTAAACTAAAACACTAATGATCTATTCATACATACAACTCAATTGCATATTTTCATATCTATTTTAGGTCCATTACTTCACTGATCAATATAATCAAATATATACCTTTGCTCCACACTTGTTCTTCTCTGTGATGCTTGTCTCACTATTTTTCAGTGTCTGCAGAATCTAGCTCTTCCTTTAGCTTGTTGATCAGGACTGAAATGAAGACTTTCTTCTCTCTCAAATTTTCTTTAGCATCTTTCCTCTTCTTGTTCACCCCACACACACAATTCATAATGAATTGAGTTTGTCTCTTATAGACATTATTTCCTCTTTTCTTGGCTTTCTTGATCTTGGCATGTTCAACAATCTTTGCCAACAGATTTAAAGAAAATCTCTAATCTGATCTTGTAGAGATCTTCTTTCCAACTAGACAAAGCAGCTTTAAATCAATTACTTATCTCTGGATTTATCTGGATGATTAAAATAATGATAAGTATCCGTTAACTCTATATTTAGCTTCTTGACACCTAAGCATTTTGTCATTTTTTGAACTCTTTGTTCTGTCGATCAACACTTTAGTTATTCATCGGTGACAACTGACTATTCTTTCAGTGTGACTTCAATTGTCATCGGGATCTTCATCCTTGTATTTTATGTTGGGAACACTAAAATTATGTCCGTCGGGTTACTCTGTGTTTTTCTTGTTGGGCAACACTGTAACTCTGCTCGTTGGTAATGCTATGCATTTCCTTGTCGGGCAACACTGTGACTTTCTTATTTTACTCTGACCGTCGGGTGCACTCTGTTGGTGTATTTAGTCACTTAGTGAATACTTGACTTATATGTATTACTAGTAGCATAGCCTTTTATTCATCAGTTCTTTGAAGTCTTTTGGCAGCATTTCCATGACCATACAGATTATATCAATTTGAAATCAATGACAATACAATACATTAACTGATTTAATGTCTTTCATGATCATCAACTCAATATCTTCAAACATTCAATCAGTTACATGTCATCAATCTCTCCCTTTTTCATTGATGACAACATACTACATTATCATACTATACTATTGCTAATACAATATGAAATGTATAGTTTCATCAAGATTTCCTAATGTAACTAATACAAATGTTTGGTTTGCGGTAAGCTCAAATAGCTTTGATTTGATTCTTGCAGCTTTCTTTCTATCTTCAATCCCTTCACTGGATGGATGTAGAATCTTTCTTTCTCTAATGTGATGTGTTCACCTTCTGTGTCAAACTCTCTCCCTTTGACTGTTCTCCTTTCTCTTGATGTTTTCTCTCCCTTTCTATTTTCTCTCCCTGAGATGATAATGGATATAATCTCTCTCCTTTTCTCAGTATGATAATGAGATATTTCTCTCCCTTTGACATTAATGCCAAACATCTTATCTTTTCAAACAGGATTTTGACAGTTATGTCAAGTGGATCCTTTCTATCCATAATATATTCCTTGAATTTCACATTATATCGGTAATACCTCTATTGCTTAGAGTAGATAAATACCTTGCTGTGTATAGATTTATCTTTGAAAAACATGACTCTCATCATTCTAGAGTAATCATCAACAAAGAGAATAAAATATCTCTCTCCATAATAACTCTTTGTCCTCATAGGTCCACATAAATCAGTATGGACTAATTCTAGAATTGCATCAAATGTATGGGTTTTTATTTTAAAACTAGACTTTGTCATTTTACCTTTTTGACAATTATTACACATGATGTTGTCGGGCTTGGTCATCGTCGGTAAGCCTCTGAAATTTCTCTTTTTACTAATCTTTATCATGTTATCAAAATTCACATGACACAGCCTTTTGTGCCATAGCCATATGTCTTCATTTGTAGCAATCAAACAAATGGAGTTAGTATCATTCAGATAAAATAAGTTACCTTTTGTCTTCTCACCGGTACCAATCAAATTTCTTGATTTATTAAAGATCTTTGCCTTCTTATTTTCAAATGCTACTCTGTGACCTAAATTATTCAACTGAGAAATAATCAATAGATTATAATTCAATCCATTTACCCAATAATCATTTTCACATTTTATCTGGTTATTCAACATTATGGTTCCTCTACCTTCAAGTGGACAAGGTGTGTCATTACCCATTCTTACTAAACCACCTTTATATTATTCAAAAGTCTCAAACTTTTTCTTATCACCAGTAATATGGTGAGTGCAGCCACTATCTATGATCCAAACATCATTTTTTCTAACCTTAGATATGAGATTTATTTCTATATACCTTTCTTAATCATCATTTGAATCATCCTTTACAACCACAAACACCATCTCAATGTCTTCTTCAGATTCGGTGTTAGTATCATCATCTTTGCATTTTTCTAGGTAATTGGCCTTATTTTCTTTGTCCTTATAGTCTTGGGTATCTCTTCTTTCTGATTGTCTGTAGTTTCTGTAATCACCTCTGTCAGACTTCTTTTCAAATGATCTGTCATTACCTCTCTCATCTTTTCTTCTATTAGTACATCTTGTAGCAAAGTGTCCAATCTCTTTGCAATTAAAACAAACAAGTGGTAATTTACCTTTGTATTTACCTTTGCCTCTCTGCATTCTTTTGGCCATAAGTGCTTCAATTTCATCAAGATCATCTTCTTCACTTTCACTATCACTATCTTTCCTCATAGTTTTTTTATGACTTGATTTACTTATTCTCATAGAAATTTGGAATGCAGACTCTATGTTTGGTAAGACACTATTATCAAAGTTATTCATCTCAAATGAAATCAGTCTTCCAGTCAAACTGTCTAGAGTAACATTTCTATTTTCTACTACTCTCATTTCTTGAATGGCAGACACTCTAATAGCATAAGTAGGCAGTAAGGTTCTTAGATTTTTACTTACCACTGTATCTTCTTCTAGTACACCTCCAACTCCTCAGATAGCATTGACTACCTCTTTGATTCTTGTGATGTATTGAGTGTTGTTTTCACCTTCTTTCATTTTGAGATCATCAAACTTTCCTCTAAGGCTTTCTGCCTTGGCTCTCAAAAAAATTTTGTCACCACCATATACAAGCATCAATTTAGGTACCACATCTAATTTGTAGTCTTATAGGATTTGACATCTTCAAATTTAGCATCGGAGAGTGAGGAAGAAATATCTAGCATCATGCAGTTGTGTTCATGCTTTTCTCTCAATTGTTCAACTGTTGGTGCTCCTGTGGGAAACACATATTCAGTTTCTATGTATTGAGTAACATCATTACCAATACCTGATAAGTGGACTCTTATTCTGCTCTGCCATGAAGCAAAATTATCTTTGTTCAACTTGGGCACATCTCATTTGTTCATCTTGTGATATTTAGCTTAGGTCTTGAAACCTTCCTTTCTAAGTACACAAGCTCTGATACCAATTGTTATTAATAACTGAGAGGGGGGTGAATTAGTGGCCTCAAAAATTAATCCTTAAATCAACCCTTTAAACTGATGACCACAAATTATATCTCAAGTTATCTTATGTCCTACAAGATGAATGCGATGAAATAATTATATCAATTTACTACTTGTCGGATTGCTCTGTCAAACCTTCTTTTGTATGTTTACTGATAAGCAATCATCTATTTATCGAAACACAGTAAATATGGAGACTATACTGATCAATCCAGAATCAACTATGTAAGATACAAAAAAGTAAAGAAATGAATCATACACACATAACACATGGATTTTTAACGTGGAAACCCTATTAAGGGAAAACCACTGGGATCGGTACCCCAAATTTTCACTCTTCAAAAGTGAGCCCTATTAAGAGCCAACCCTGGTAAAGGTTACAAACACACTGTTAGGTATGACCTTGTTAGAGGATTTAGAAATAGTTTGTCAACTAGTATCTAGCATCTAATCCTACCATCCTTGATCAAACTCTCTTGGCCTGTCAATAGGTATTGGGCATATCCAATGATACTTTTGTCATCAAAATTTTTGATACTCCTTGGGATGTATCTCAATTGAAAAAGACTTTTAAGTCCTGCTTAGTTAAGAGGCTTATATGCTTCAATGGTTAAACTGAAACACTAATGATCTATTCATACATACAACTCAATTGCATATTTTTAGATCTATTGTAGGTCCATTACTTCACTGATCGATATAATAAAATATATACCTTTGCTCCACACTTGTTCTGCTCTGTGATGCTTGTCTCACTGTTCGTCGGTGTCTGCAGAATCTAGATCTTCCTTTAGCTTGTTGATCAGGACTAAAATGAAGACTTTCTTCTCCTTAAGATTTTCTTTAGCATCTTTCCTCTTCCCGTTCACCCCACACACACAATTTGTAATGAATTGAGTTAGAGACATGATTTCCTCTTTTCTTGGCTTTCTTGATCTTGGCGTGTTCAATAATCTTTGCCAACAAATTTAAAGCAAATCTTCAGTCTGATCTCGTAGAGATCTTCTTTCCAACTAGAAAAAGAATCTTTAAATCAATTACTTATCTCCAGCTTTATCTGGATGATTAAAACAATGATAAGTATCTATTAACTCTATCTTTAGCTTCTTGGTAGCTAAGCATTTTGTCATTTTCTGAACTCTCTGTTCTGTCGGTCAACACTTCAGTTAGTCATCAGTGACAACTGAATATTCCATAGGTGTGACTTTAGTTGTCATTGGGATCTCCTTCCTTGTCATTTCCATCAGGAAACACTTAAATTTTGTCCATTGGGTTACTCTGTGTTGTGCTTGTCAGGCAACACTGCAACTCTGCTCATTGGTAATGTTGTGCATTTCCTCATCGGGTAACACTGTGACTTTGTTCTTTTACTCTGACCATTGGGTGCACTCCATTAGTATATGTAGTCACTTAGTGAATACTTGACTTATATGCATTACTGATAGCATATCCTTTGATTCATCAGTTCTTTAAAGTCTTTTGGCAGTATTTCCATGACCATACAAATTATATCAAGTTGAAATCAATAACAATACAATACATTAACTGATTTAATGCCTTGCATGATCATCAACTCAATATCTTCAAAAATTCAATCAGTTACATGTCATCATATGCCTCTTCCTATCCCTATCCCATTTCCTTTCCCTTCTCTCCCTACTCATCCTGACCATGCTCTATCTGGCCATCCCAACATTGTCTAACATGTCAGGTTGCATCCTCGAAAACTACTGTATCATGTTTTGTCACTGGGGCAACCCGTGATCCCAAGGGTACATCACCCGCAATAGAACTAGAACCATGACCCTCTCCCCTCCGCCTCTGCCCAACTATAGGTACTTCTCTAATCAAACTAGGCCCTGGGTCTACACATGTTCGCATGGGAATTTTCACTAGAATAGCAATAGGGATCAGGTCTACCTCCGCTATCCTTGGCACTCTCCTTGCTAGATCTCTAAACTAAGGGAATGGACTCCTACCAAAATAATCTTGATACTCAAGTGTCATACCTGCATTGGCTATATCATGCATGTAATCCTAGGTAGCTCAAACTATCATAGTCATATCATGTATTATTGTGGCGTATACAAGCCATGGGCTCCATCCTGATTTACCCTAATTGATAAATTGGGCATATGTTGTAAACTTTGCTGAGATGGCTTGGGGTGACCAAATTGCTTCTGGGGTGACCAAATTGCCTCTGAACATGAGTGACTACAAATCTATCCACCAAAATGGGAGTCTGCCCAATCAATGGGCATGTCATGAACATCTCTCTACTCTGTCTGGCTTAATCACCCCATGCCTCGGTACCCCTGTATGGTCATCAGGTCACAAATATCATGTCATCTAGATGTTGTTGCTAATATCATGTCTGGCTTAGATGGGGTTTTGTAACATACCCTACATATTTGAAAATAAATGGCTTCCCATCATGTCGAGCATCATCTACCACTGGTCGACATATGGGAAGGTGCTCGCATGCCCAAATCTGCAGTACCAATACTCCTGTTGTGAGGCTCTTTTCCTTGTGCTACATGACCTCATGAAGCTCATGGTACATATGAGATAATAGGAAAGATCCCCATGTGAGCTTCACTGACCTCTCTAGCAACTCCTCCAAAACTAATCCCCACCCAGTCTGAAATCCCTGCTGCCCTCTATCAAGCATAATGATGCATCCTATGATACCCGTCAGGAAACATGCTAATGGATACTGCCCTGAATACTAATTCATCATACTATCCCATGTAATCCATTGATCCAGGATAGTATCATCCTAGAAGACTCTCTATAAGGCTAGCTGCCTTGGATGATGGTCCATGCCTCATATCTGACTAGCTCTACTCTGATAGGAATCTATAGAATCCTATATATGTCCTTCAAGGTCACTATGATCTCACTTGTGGGCATATGAAATGTATTATGCTCACTATGAAATCTCTCAACCAAAGTGGCAAGAAGCCCATGGTTCACCTAAATATCCAGGATCCCTAGTAAGAAACTAAAACCACAAGTATGGCTATCTCGTCTTCGTCTAAATGACTAGCTAGACACATGGTCGGAGGGAAGGTAATATGAAGTTGGACATTAGGGAAATGCTCCTGTGACAAGAAAAAATAGAATATGCATCAATACATGGTTTGGACCAACTTAGAACACTAATGCAAAGATTCTAAAGTTTAAATAGGCAACAAAAGGCCAATAGAACAAAAAAATTCCTATTCTAGCACTCAAAAAGTCCTACTATTTTCCATACGGTTTTTTCCCTAGTGTTGAAACTCATACGAGTAATGGGGCATCCCCATATAAGGAATGTAGTACAAGTATCTAGGGTTTCCTATGCGAGAAAGTGGTCAACATTGAAGGTTCTCGTATGAGCATAGGGCAAGGGGCATACAATAAAACTAATGCCCCCATACGAGTAAATATTTGGATGTAGAAACTCGTATGAGTCTGGGCAGGCTCTCGTACGAGTTTCCAGAGAAAAACATATAAAAATGTGTGAAAAAGAATGAAAATATATCAAATTACAAAACAATTGAATTGTAAGGCATGGTTTTCAGTTACTCACTGGTGGACGGTAGTCTGTGGATTAGTTATGCAGTCTCTGGCACTCAAAACTATGTGTATGCAAAGTGACCACCATTTTCACTCTCAAAGGATAGATGGCTCAAAATTTTCAAATGATTTGTAAATTACCCTTTTTGGCTCTTATATAGGATTTTCACCTAATTTTCAACTTACTCTGATTGACGTGAAAATTGCACCCCTAGCTAATTCGACCGTCCTAATTCTATTTTCACAATTGAAATCAAAATCTGGGATCATTTTACTTTTGATTTTTTATGTTTGACTTTTTCATTCAACAATAGTTGACTGCTTGTGCAATCAGTCTTTTTTGGACTCTAGCCATTGGAAATCTCTCATTTTTTTCTTCTAAGAAACCCATGTATCATACTTTTAGTTAGTATTGGTCAAACAGGACCTCCCATCAACTACATATTTTGTCCTAATTGCTTGGGACCTCTTTCTAATCATATCAACTTTTCCTTGCATCATGTTATCAATCAAATGGCTTCTGATCACTGGGGCACCTATCCATATTACGATTTCTCTCCCAAGGGGGTACGATCAAGACATCAACATTCCAGTGATCACATCCTCAATCAAGACTCTGTTGCTTGGGGTATCTCAACTTAATCACATCAAATCAAGTTGAGATCATCTTAAATCAAAGACAACCTAATCAATGGTCTTATATAGTGGTGAATACACTCGAAACCAGACAAAATTGGTCTTATACGAGTTGTTCATTATTGAAACTAGATACATTGATCAAATTCGCTTCATCACTTCAAATCAAGTCAATTTGCTTGATAATCAAATCTCTCAATGGTAACTAGTTTCATCGCTTCAAATTAAACTGGTTATTCATTCAAACCAACCAAAAGGTTTAAGAGTTCTTGATAGATGCCTAGTTTCATCGCTTCAAATCAAACTAAGTATTATGTTTATATCTTTCAATCGATCTTCGTCCAATCAATCTCGAAGTTGATATTCCTCGACAAGAATGGTTTCATCGCTTCAAATCAAAATATTCTAAGTCTTATCGCTAACAGGTCTTTGAATCACTGCGCTGATCACACATCAATTCAAAGAGGGGAAAATGTAATGACCTAAACATGGTCATCTAAACCCTAGACCCCTAATCTCAATCTCATATCAATAAACCCTAATCTTAATTATTCTCAGTCCTAAACCAAACAGGCAATTCATTAATTTCAAGCTGATCTAACCTAAATCTTAGGTCCAAATTAACCGTCGTACTTGATAAATTAATTAATTCCAAAAAATACATCACATTAGCGAAAAAAACCTTAAGATAATTATTTAATTGATATTTTAATATATTGATTAATTAAATTGCTAAATTGTCAATAAAATCAAAAAAGGAATTAAATTAATTAAACAAAAACAAAATGTGCATTTAGAATCTTTTTTATTATTAAAAATGCATATTATGTCATCAGTTTCAGTTAAATGATTCTCGAATTGGAAACAAATCTATTTTATTCAGTTAACTCTTTCTTTTCTTTTTATCATTTTGGAAACAATTCAATTAACTAAAAACTAATTTTGGAAGTTTCCAAAATAACTGATCAGTCAGTTCAGTCAACTGAGCCTCTCGACCAATCATCTTCTTTGTACGTGGAATATTCTTCGTCAAATTGAATCTTGTCCACTTTTTGGCTTTCAATCTAGACCGTTGATTCAAGAGAGATTTCTATAAAAGAGAACCTCTTTTCCTTCACAAAGGACCTAGATTTTGACTATCGTTATTATATTGTTTTTCATTCAAGCATTCTTAGCTTTCAATTTCTTAGTTTTTGTTAATTATTTTAGTTTACTTCAAAGCATGCAAACTTCATAATTAGAGCACATTTGATTTTGGGGCTTAAAATACATCAATACATTTCAATTGGTGCTTAAAATATACTCTTAATTAGCTTGGATTAACAACAGTCTTGCATTATCATTTAGATCATTTACAAATAGATTTTAAATCCTTCATTTAGAATAGGTGTAGTCACTGAGTTTTGCAATGACCTGAAAGAAAACTCATACCCCTTCCTACTAGAAGGAAATGAGTTGGTTTTGGTTAGCTTAGTTGGTTATTGTATCTTGATTTTCATATGTTTGTAAGCTAACCATGTAATGATTCATTGAAGTGTGTGTTTTTGTCTTGCAAGTACTTGACCACGATTTAGACACACACATTCTACATCTGGCAGAGCACCCATGGAAAATGTTCTTTGATGGCTCATTTACACAAGAAGGGTCTAACACTGGGTTACTCTTTATAACACCACAAGGATACGAACTTCCTAAATCCTACAAAATGATCTTTCCTTGCACGAAAAATAAAGTTAAATATGAATCCTTGGCAAATGGACTCAATTTATCCATTGAATGGAAATCACGGAATTACATATTTATGGAGACTCTCAGCTAGTGATCAACCAAATAAATGACCAATACTAGGCTAAAGATGAAAATATCATGCCCTATAAGAGGATGGTTGATGATATAAAGATGTGCTTTACCTTTATCATCTTTTTGCAAGTCCCAAGAGAAGAAAACAATGTGGTTGATGCCATGACTACTTTCGCCTAAATGCTACAATTAGAAGAGCATTAGTTTTGTTATAACTTTCTAGTAGAAGAACTCCCTTTTCCAGCCTATGACTCCTCATAATCCCAAATTGTGTGCTCAATTGTATGTACCAAATCTTCCCGATACAGCCAAATATATTCCTACTTGCACAACCAAATAATTCCTGCTAACTTATCTAGAAATGAGAATCAAAACCTTATAAGAAATGCCTCACATTATTTGATCAGAACTAGTGACTTGTATAGATGAGTTCTAGACTGTAATTTCCTTAGGTGTCTAGAACATGAAGATTCCAAACATGCGCTAAAGGAAGTCCACGAAGGTATTTGTGGGTCTCGCTTGAATGCTCTCTCGTTGGCCAAGAAAATCCTCAGGTTAGGATACTGCTGGCCTTCCATGGAGAAAGATGTTGTTCAGTTTTCTAAGACTTGCAAGAAACATCAACTACATGGTAACCTAATTTACACTCCGGATAGATATTTGTTACCTTTTATCACACACTGATCATTCCAAAAATGGTCCTTGGACTTGCTAGGTCAAATATATCCTTCCTTGTCTAGCAGACATAAATTCATCATTACAGGCACTGATTACTTCACAAAGTGGGTCGAAGCAGTCCCTCTTATCAAAGAAATTGTTAAACAAGTATTGATGTTCATCCTGAACTACATCATCTACAAGTATGGGATACATTCCTCTATTATAATAGATAATGGGGGACAATTAAAGAACAAATATATTGATGAATTATGTGAAAATTTCCACATTACCTAGCATTGTTCCTCTATCTGCAATCCTCAAGGGAATGGACAGGTTGAGGCATCCCAAAAAACATATTGAATATCTTGTATAGGACAGTAAGAAAGTCAGGAAAAGATTTGATGCAGGAGCATCTTGGGTCATTGGCAATCCTGCACAACCAAAAAAAAGATATTTCTTTCAGTTCTTTAATTTGTTCTTTGTCACTCGGGTTCTGCTGCTTGAGCATGCTTGTCTCTATCATTTGGGTTCTATTTCTTGGGCATGCTTATTCTATTGCTAAGGTTCTGTCTCTTGAGCATGCTTGTTTTCCTGTTGCTCGGTCATGCTTTATCGATATTTTTCCTTTTTCTTAGGTTTCTCTTCAAATGCTCAGGTTCTATTTTCCTGTTTCTCAGGGTGTTCTTTGCTCGAGTCTCTTTTTTTCTTGGTCATGCTCTGCCTGAGATGCTTATTTTGGGAGTTGGATCTTTGGCCGACTTCTTTAGTTAACTTTGATGGCTTAATTAATGTGGGGTCTCTCATTAGGATCTGTGTGGACCTAAATATGGGTCTCTCTTATGGATTTGAGCGCTGACCTCTTTGGTGGACTCTTGTATATATTCATTTGTATGTTCTTAGTTTAGGGAGATCATTCTTAGAACAAGAAAGAAAATGTTTAGATATTGAGATTGAAGGTCTGTGATCTATTTTCTATGAAGATAAAATTATAATTCATTGAATAAATGGCCGACACTGGGAAGGCCTTACAGCCTGGCATGTAATGATTTTGATCAAGTTAATATAAAGGATCTCTGTGTTTTCTTCTCTCATTGTGTTGTTTGTCTTCTGCATTGGTTCTGTAAGGTGGTTTGGTGGTTGGGAGTGCCTTGGGCCCATTCTCCTTCTCCTCCTTTTGTAAGGTGGTATCAGAGCATTGGTGAGATCAAATTTCCTTCTTGTAAACCCTAACCCTAGTTGGTATTGTTGTGGGGTAGCAGATTGTGATCTAACCTACAATTGTAGAGGGATTCAAGATGGTTTGTGGGAGAGGAAATGCATATCCATGTCTAGCTAATATGCTTAAATAGATGGTTTCTAGATTGGAAGCTATTGAAATAGCCCAGCGTAGAGGAAAACATCTTGATGATGTTAGTGATGATGATATTGAAGAGGTTCATGGTGAAGTTGCACCTGCACCTAGGATGAATCATGAAGAAGAGAAATTCCTGAGAGCCTTGAAAAGTTTCAAATCCACACCTCAGTTCAATCCTCCTAAGTACAGTGGAAAATTTGATTCTGATGAAATAATTGACTGGATAACTAAGATGGAAAAGTATTTTGAATATGAGAATGTAGCAGAGGATAAGAAGGTGAAGATTGCAAGCACAAAGTTGAAGGGTCATGCATCCTTATGGTGGGAACATCTGCAATTGGATCAAAAGAAGAAAAGTAAAGACAAAATCAAGGTATGGGATAAGATGGTAAATAAATTGAAAGGCAAGTTTCTACCTTGTTATTATCAGATTAACCTAATCCGGTGAATGCAAAGTTTGAAGCAGAAAGACAAATTAGTAAAAGACTATACTAAAGAATTCTATAGATTGGACATCAGATCTGGACATGTTGAAGATGAAGTGGAAAGAGTAGCAAGATATATGAATGGCTTGAGGAGTTCCATACAAGATGAAATCAGTTTGATCAAAATGGAAGGAATTAAGGAGGCATATCAATTTTCCCTAAAAGTTGAGGAAAAGTTGAACATAAGATATGAACAAAGACAAAAGAGGTGGTAGATTCCCTAGAGGAAGAGGTAGATCTCATGGTGAAAATTGTAGATCTAAACCAGACAAGTCAAATTCAGATGCATCTCAAGATAAAGGAAAGACTTAATGGAAATTTGGAAGTTCATACCGAGGAAGAGGTAGTTACTCCAGAGGTGGATATAGTAGAAAAATTTTCTAAGTAGCTTGTTGCAATTGTGGTAAAGGACATAAATCCTTTGAATATACACATGCAAGAAAGAAAGGTGGTAGTAGTAGCAGAAATTCTTTAGTGCAAGAAGAACCATCCAATGAACCTGAAAGTAATCTCATGATTAGAAGGATACTATGGAGTGAGAAGGATAAGCAAGATCCGATCAGGAAAATTTTGTTCAAGAGCAGATGTAGAGTTGCAGACAAAGTTTGGAAGGTGATTGTTGATAGTGGAATCTCAGAGAATTTGGAATCATAGGAAATGGTTGCAAAATTGCAGTTGGAGAGGATGAATCATCTGAAGCCCTATCAGATCTCATGGATTAAGGATGAGCATACATTAATGGTGAGTGAACAATTTTTTGTGAATCTCAAAATTGGAAAGTACTATGATAAGGTGTTGTGTGATATTATGCATGTGGATTGTTGTCACATTTTGTTGGGAAGACCTTGGAAATATGATAGACATGCTATACATGGTGGAAGGCTAAATAGATATTCTATTTGGGTTGATGGTAAGAAGCAAATTTTGTTACCTTTGATTGAAGAATCTGTTGATGAGTTATGTGCATCTTTGAAATTTTTTCTGATGGAAGGTAGAAAGTTTGTTAAGGATTTGAAAAGAAATGATATATGTTATGCTTTGATTCCTAACAAACCGAGTAAGAATGTAGAAGATGAAATTCCTGTAGAAGTTCAAAATTTTCTCACTGAGTACAAAGAGATAATTTTAGATAATGTACCTGATGGTTTGCCACCAATGAGAGATATCAGTCACTGTATGGATCTTATTCCTGGAGCTAGTTTTCTTAACAAAGCACCACATAGGTTAACACCGACCGAGAATGAAGAGCTTAACCAACAAGTTCATGAATTGTTGAACAAAGTTTTGATCTGAGAAAGTTTGAGTTCATGTGTAGTACCAACTGTATTGGCACCTAAGAAGAATGGAGAATGGAGAATGTGCACTGATTCTAGAGCAATCAACAAGATCATAGTGAATTATAGGTTTCCTATACCGAGAATGGATGGCATAATGGATTGTTTTAGTGGAGCAAGATATTTTACCAAAATTGATTTGAAAAGTGGATATCATCAAATCAGAATCAGAGAAGGTGATGAATGGAAGACTGCTTTCAAGAGAAAGGAAGGTTTGTATGAGTGGTTGGTTATGCCTTTTGGTTTAACTAATGCACTCAGTACATTTATGAGGTTAATGAATGAAGTTTTGAAGAATTCTTGAATAAATGTGTGATTGTATAATTGGATGATATTCTGATATTCAGTAAGACTAGAGAAGAACATTTCATGTATATAAGGTAAGTGTTGCAGAGATTGAAAGAGGAAAAGTTGTGGATAAATTTGAAGAAGTGTTCCTTCATGAAAGAAGAGCTTGTGTATTTGGGATTTTTTATTCCAGCTGATGGTTTGAAGATGGATCCTGAGAAGGTTGAATCTATACTGAATTGGCCTATGCCTGAGAATGTCACTGAGGTAAGATCATTTCATGGATTGGAAAGTTTTTAAAGAAAGTTTATCAGAAATTTTAGTTCTATTTGTAATGTTATGACTGAGGCAATGAGAGGAGACAAAAGAGAATTCAAATGGACACATGGAGCTGATAAGAGTTTTGAAGCATTGAAGTTGAAGGTTGTTGAATTGCCTGTGTTATCCTTACCTGATTTCAATAAGGTATTTCAAGTTGCATGTGATGCATGTGGAAGTGAAATTGGAGTTGTGTTGACTCAAGAAGGTAAAACTATTGCTTTCTTTAGTGAAAAGTTGAATGATACAAAGAGGAAATATTTTGTCTATGATCAAGAGTTTTATGCTATTGTTCAAGATATGAAGAAGTTGAGACATTACTTGATGCCAAATTAATTTTTATTGTATACTGATCATAAGGCTTTACATTATTTGGGTAGTCAAAATAATTTGAGTCAGAGACATATGAAATGGGTAGAGTATTTGCAGAGCTTTACATTTGTGATTAAGCATAAGAGTTGAGTTTATAACAGAATTGTTGATGCATTAAGTAGAAGAAGATCTTTGTTGACCGAAATGAGAATTGAAGTTCTTGGTTTTGATGATATGAAACATTTATATGAAAGTGATCCTAATTTTTAAGAGCAATGGAGAGTGTGTAGAGCACCTAATGAAAATCAATCAAGTAAGTATGAAGATTATTTCATTTAGGAAGATATGTTGTTCAAAGGCATTCAGTTGTGTATACCGAGAGGATCAATGAGGACTAATTTGATTAAGGAGAAACATAGTAGTAGATTGGCTGGACATTTTGGTATTGATAAAACATTGAATTTGCTAAAGGAGAGGTATTTTTGGCCTCAGTTGTATAAGGATGTTCATAAATTTGTGAAAAGTTGTGGAGTTTGTCAAGTTGCAAAAGGAGTAAGTCAAAATACTATTTTGTATACACCTATTACTATTCCTGAGAAACCTTGGAGTGATATCATCATGGATTTTGTTCTTGGCTTACCTAGGATAGCAAGAGGTAATGATTCCATATTTGTTGTTGTGGATAGATTTTCTAAGATGACACATTTCATACCATATAAGAAAACATCAAATGCAGTGCATATAGCAGATCTTTTCTTTAAGAAAATTGTCAGATTACATGGATTACCAAGGAGTATCATCTCTGACCGAGATAGTAAATTTTTTAGCTATTTTTGGAGAACACTTAGGAAAAATTTGGATACTAAGTTGAAGTTTAGTTCTACATTTCATCCACAAACTGATGGACAAACAGAGGTTGTAAAATGAAGTTTGGGTAATATGTTGAGATGCTTAGTTGGAGACACACTTGGCAATTGGGATTTGATGTTGGCACAAGCAGAATTTGCATACAACAATTTAGTGAATAGAAGTACTAGAAAGACACCATTTGAGATTGTTCATGGCACACAACCAAGAGGTATATCAGACTTAAGAGACATTGTTGGTGAAGAAAAATTAAGTGCTGAAGTAGAGGAATTTGCAGAATTTATGAAGACATTGCATGAAGAGGTAAAATAGAAGCTGGAGAAAAGTAATCAAAAATACAAAGACAGTGCAGACAGATCAAGAAGACATAAAACATTTAAAGTTGGTGATGTTGTAATGGTTCCTCTGAAGAAATGAAGATTTCCTATTGGAACATATGGTAAACTAAAGATGAATAAATTTGGTCCTTGCAAAATATTGAGAAGATTTGACAGTAGAAATACTTATGAAGTTGAATTACCTAATGACATGGATTTATCACCTATATTCAATATTTCAGAATTATATGAATATCATGAACCTGGTGAAGAAGTGACAGTACCAAGTGATTATCCTAAGAAGAAGATAGAGGAAGTTGAAAAAATTCTAAAAAAAAGAATTGGTAGAAGCACAAGAGGAAAATAATATATGGAGTATCTGGTGAAGTGGAAGAACAGACCGATTGAGGACTCATCTTGGATTTCTCAATCTAAGATGGATTCATTTCAGTTGGTCCTAATAAATGATTTGGGGAATCATTTCTTGTAACCCCAGGTACCTGATGCAGGAGCATCTTGGATCATTGGCAATCCTGCACAACCAAAAAAAATATGTTTGCTTTTATTTCTTTAATTTGTTCTTTGTTGCTTGGGTTCTATTGCTCGGGCATGCTTGTCTCTGTCGCTCATGTTCTATTTCTCAGGAATGCCTATTCTATCGCTCAAGTTCTATCTCTTGGATATGCTTGTTTTCATGTTACTCAGTCATGCTTTGATAACATTATTTTTCCATTAGTATACTCAGAGAAAAACACAGATAGAAAGCATTACTGACAGACAGCAAGCATCACCGGCGAACCACAAGTAGTACTGGTGAATTACAAGCATACCCGACAGGACAAAGAATTTTGAGAAAAACACCAAGTATAAATGTGACAAGCTTCACTGACAACCACAAGCATCACCAGCGAACACAAGCATTATCGGCGACACAAGTTTTAGAACTAACCCGACAGGAACAGAAAAGGCATACCCGACGACATGTTCAAAGAAAAGAACACTGACGACCAAGAACACCGACCATCAGAACCGACAGACAAATCAAGAACCCGCAAATTGTGGATCTAAATTTTACACGATGATTAAAGCAATGTAATTCTATTTATAGAGTTTTATTTTCTTTTATAACATATTAGATGGTCATGCAAGCTTTATGTAAATGCTTTAAAGCATCCTAATGGATCTAAAGCATATCTAACTACAGAACAAGATCAAGTTGTATATCTTGAATCTAGAGTTAATGTGCGAATGTATGAATCAAGAATTGAACCTAAGCGAGTATAAATAGATGTTCATACTCAATTGTTAGTACATGAATTCTTTGTAATTGATAGCCACGAAGAGCATCTAAGGAGTAGAAGGAAGAATTCATGCAAAAGATCAGAAACAGAATACATCAGTTATCAAGAACACACAGAGGCTACCAACGAGCAGATAAAGGTAATACTCAATCATGGAAGGATGATTAACAATATTTTTGGAGCTTTAAAGGATCTATTATCAGCAATTGAAGATTGCATTTATCATCAGATCAAAGACTTATGTAGTTGCATTCTAACAAGTGCATCACATGTAAAATCTTTTTGTACAAGGTGGACTTAACCGTCCTTTGTAAATATCTTAACAGAGTGCACACTTAACAATGTTGTTAAAAGCTTCAAACAAAGTAGATCCTAATAGGTCTCCACTATAATACTCCTAATAGGGTAGGTCATCAGAAGTCACCAAAATTGTAATCCTTAACCGGCTCTTCTTATCTGCAGATAGTGAAGTTTGTGGGTAACAATCCCCACCATAGTTTTTACTTCCTTAACAGGAGTTTTTTGCGATATCATATTGATGCAGGAGCATCCTGGGTGTAAGGGAAATCTTGCATCACCCAAAAATATGTGTTTTTCTATTCAGTAAGGGCTATTTTGTACAAAGTTTCTATTTTTGCAAACTTACTTTTTTTAGTAAGTTGGTCGTTTGAACTCAGAATGTTCTAATTTTCCAGGTGAAGGTTCATCTTAGTCATATAAGAATGCCAGTTGAATTTCATTGTCGGATCATCTGTATTGGCGAAGTTATTAAGGATTTACTGTTGAGCTTTTAGGGTGCAAAACCTTTGAGCTCAATTTTCAGGACCTTAGAGGCTCCGAATCGAGGTCGAACCCATGGTTGACATGCACTTTTCCAGTCAGGCACTGTAGATCGCGATCTCCCTTTTTCGAAAAAAGGTTATAATAGCCAATCGGAGCTACGGTTCAAAAGTTATGGCTTCTAGAAGTTGGGCTACCTAATCTCATGTTTTGCCGACCCTTTTGTAATAAAAGTGAAAAATAATTAAATGCTAAGGGTAGTTGGCCTTAATGGCTAGATTTCTAGAACCTTCTCGGGTGGTGGAAAATTACCTATTTAAGGAAGGCCCGTGGTGTTTTCTAGGGCAGTTCTGGGTGGTTATTTGAGGCTTTGTCCTAAAGATTATTGTAAGGGATGCCCATGTGGCTTTTGATATTGTAATTTTGAAGTTTGTAATTCAACATTTGTGGACCCAATAAGAAGCCAATTTTCTGTTCTTGCAAATTTTTGTTGTTTCTCTTTGTTTCTATCGTGTGCTGAGTGGTATTAAGGGGAGTCCCCTTCATCAAGTGGTATCAGAGTGAGAAGTTCCTGAGTGTGTAGACAAATCGCCGATTGTGAGGCAGTTTGCACCAGGACCGTGGTTAGGGTTTTATCAATAAGCGCAAAAATGCCTCCACAAAGGGAGCGTGGCGGAAGAGCCAGAGGTGTACCGCCTGAGGTTAGAGCCCTCCAGAGACAAGTGCAAGCATTGCAGAAAGAGATTCGAA
The DNA here is from genome assembly GCA_018584345.1 of Thuja plicata. Lineage (NCBI taxonomy): Eukaryota > Viridiplantae > Streptophyta > Pinopsida > Cupressales > Cupressaceae > Thuja > Thuja plicata. Next base: position 532,346 of record MU223493.1, read on the forward strand.
GAGGCATGAATCTTTCTGTAAGAGAGGAAAGTGAGGATGAAGCCGATGTAGAAGGAGGTTTTGATCAGGAAGGCGAAACTTTGAACCAAGAGGAGGAAAGGCTTTTTCGGGCCATTTCCAAGATCGGGAAAAGACCTAAGCTTGAGGTTCCCACATTTTCGGGAAATCTTAACCCAAAAGAGTTGACCGACTGGATCAATGAAATAGAAGAATATTTTGAGTATGAAGATATTGAGGATCCTGATAGGGTCAAATTTTCGAAGGCCCGACTGAAGCGTCATGCGAAGATCTGGTGGCAGGAGATTCAGTTGGAGCGAAATAGAAGAGGAAAGGAGAAAATCACAAGATGGGATTGGATGGTGGATAAATTGAAGCGAAAGTTCATTCCTGTTGATTATGAGTTCGATCTACTAAAGAAAATGCAAGGTTTAAAGCAAGCAGGAAAATCTTTTCAGGAGTATACAGAGGAGTTCTATCGAATCCTCATCAGAACAGGCCATGCTGAGGCTGATAAGGAAACAGTTACCCGTTACCTTAATGGGTTGAGGCCAAGCATTTGGGAGGAGTTGAATCTGGTTTGAATGAACAGTATTGAGGAGGCATACCAGTTTGCCCTGAAAGTAGAGGAAAAGCTGAACAAGAAGTTTGAGAGCAGACAAAATGGAAGAGGTTGTGGTGGAAGACCTGGTGGACGGTCATATGGTGGCCAAAATGAAGATCCAAAAAAGAAGCATGAGGCCAGTACCAGTCAGAATCAGCAAGGAAACAATTCCAATCATTTCCAAGATCAGAATAATAGAGATCAGAGAGGAAGAGGAAGAGGACAAGGATCAGGAAGAGGAGGCTTCCGTGGAACATGTTTTCACTATGGAGAAGAAGGTCATAGGGCATATGAATGTCCTCAACACAAGGAAGGGTAGATAGGAGAAATGATGACTAGGCTAGAGTTGCACATGTGGATGAAGATGCAAACTCATCTCATTCTGAAGATACTGAAGGAGGAGAAGTCCTAGTTAACAGAAGAGTCCTGCTGAGTGGTGAAAATGAACCTGAGCAAAGGAGGAGCTTGTTTCACACTAGGTGCAACTGTGAGAATAAGTGTTGTGATGTGATTATTGATAGTGGAAGTACTAACAATCTAGTGTCAAAAGAGATGGTCACAAAGATGAAGCTCAAGAGGCAGAAATACCCACATCCATACCGGATCGCCTGGGTGCAGGATGACCACAAGGTCATGGTTAATGAACAATGCCTAGTAAAGTTTAAGATTGGAAGGTACTATGATGAGGTACT
>MU223493.1:568510-597378 GCA_018584345.1 Thuja plicata
ATAGATATTTTATTCTCTTTGTTGATGATTACTCTAGAATGATGACAATCATGTTTCTAAAAGATAAATCAGAAGCATTTAAGATGTTTAAATGGTATAAGGCAATGGTTGAGAAGAAAAGTGGTAAGGATTTAAAATTCTTAAGGTCAGATAGAGGAGGGGAATTTATTTCAAATGAATTCACTAACTTTTGAAATGAGCATGGAATCAAAAGACAGGTCTCTGCACCAAGAACACCACAGCAAAATGGAATTGTTGAAAGAAGGAACAGATCCATAGTTGATTGTGCAAGGAAACTGATGATAGAGAAAGGGATCATCCAAATCCTCTGGAGGGAATCTATCAGTATTTTTGTTTACACATTGAACAGAGTACAATTGAAGAAAGACACCAAAAAGACACCTTATGAGCTATGGTATGGATACACACCCAATGTAAGTTATTTCAAAAAATTTGGCAGTCAATGTTATATCTTAAAAGTTGATAGAAATGGAAAACTTAACTCCAATAGTGATGAAGGAATCTTTCTAGGGTATTCTACCAAGAGAAAGGCTTATAAATGTCTAAACAAAGCCTCTAACAAAATTGTTGAAAGTGCAAATGTAAAGATAGATCAATTTGCAGAGAAAAATGAAAAGGAAAGCACTAAAGAACTAGAGGAATACAATAGGTTTACTTACAATGAGGAACCTAAAACTCTACCCTACCAACAATGTAGAGCTCTCGAGCAACAGATCATTGCACCCGAGCATCAGGCTGCAAACACCGACGATCAGAATATTGCTCAAAATGATGCACAAAGTGATGGAGAACAGAATGAAGAACAAAATGATGATGAAGCTGATAGACAAAGAGATTAACATGTACTTGCAAGATATGTCAGAAGGAACCATCCACAGAACCATATCATAGGAGATAAAAAGGCAAGTATGAGAACTAGAATTAAGTCTCTAAATACAAGATGTCTTATTTATGGTTAAGAGCCCAAATCTATCAATGCTGCACTAGATAATGATGAATGGATAAGTGCTTTGAATGAAGAGATTGAATAGATAGAGAAAAACAAGACATGGACACTTCTACCAAGACCAGATGAAAAGAATGTCATCGGTACAAAATGGATATTCAGGAATAAGCTGAATGAGAATGGAGAAGTCACCAGAAATAAAGCAAGACTAGTATGCAAGGGGTATGCACAAGAAGAAGGAATTGACTATGGATAGACCTTTGCACCCCTTGCTAGGCTAGAAGGAGTAAGAATATTACTTTCTTATGCTGCATATAAAGGATTCAAGGTATATCAAATGGATGTCAAGTATGCATTCCTAAATGGAATACTTGAAGAAGAGGTATACATTGAACAACCAGAAGGGTTTGTTGATCTAGAAAAGAGGGACATGGTATGTAGACTTCACAAATCCATGTATGGATTGAAACAAGCACCCCGAGCCTGGTATGAAATAATTCATTCCTATCTTATAAGTATTAGATTTGTAAGAACTAGTGAAAACAGTAATCTTTATTTGAAGGAAGATACTAATGCTAACATTTTGATTGTTGAGATATTTGTTGATGACATCATATTCGGAGGCAGTGATATGATATGCAAATTATTTACAAATGAAATGAGCAAAGAGTTTGAGATGTCTATGTTTGGAGAGATCAAGTTCTTTCTTGGTCTGCAGATCATGCAACAAGGTGAAGGTATTTTAATTACACAATCCAAGTACATCAAAGAAGTACTAAAAATATTCAAGATGGAAGAGTCCAAACCAGTTGGAACACCGATGGCAACAGGATGTAAGCTGAAAAAGGAGGACAAGTCATCAGAGGTAAATCAGACTTTGTACAGATCAATGATTGGAAAACTCATGTATGTTGTACATACTAGACCAGAAATTGCACATGTAGTAGGAATAGTTTCTAGATTTTTTGCTAATCTAAGAGAATCACATATGACTACTGTGAAAATAATTCTAAGATATCTGAAGAATACTAAGGAATATGGATTACGGTATAGGAGAGAAGGAAAATTTGAACTTAAGGTCTTTACTGATGCTGATTGGGCTGGAAATCTTGATGACTGAAAGAGTACAATTGGAGGAGCATTCTTCATGGGTGACACACTTATCACGTGGATCAACAAGAAACAAGGATGCATCTCACAATCTACTGCAAACGCAGAGTATGTTGTTGATGTTGCAAACTGCTCAAATATTTCATGGATCAAACAGTTACTGGAAGGTATGCATATGAAAATTTTAGAACTAGTAATTATCTATTGTGATAATATGAGTGCAATAAACATTTCCAAGAATCCATTCATGCATGCTAAAACAAAGCATATTTCCATCAAGTATCATTATTTGAGAGAACAAGTTAGGAAAATGAGGTGATACTTGAGTATGTGCAATCAAAGGAATAATTAGCCGATATCTTCACCAATCCACTGCCCAAGGATGCATTTGAGTGCTTGAGAAAGAGACTAGGGGTCAGACCCTTGTCTACTAGTCAGTAAAGATAACTAGAAGGCTGTATCAGCCTACACATTATCAGAATATCATTCATGTTGATGTAACCAGAGAGATGAACTTCAAAGATAAATCTATACACAACAAGGTATTTATCTACTCCAAGTACTAGATTTGTTACCGATGGAATGTGAAATTCAAGGAATATATTATGGATAGAAAGAATCCATTTGGCATCACTGTCAAATATTTGCTTGAAAAAAATGTTTGGCATTGTTGTTAAAGGGAGAGAGATATCTCATTATCATACATATAGAGATTATATCTAGTATCAACTTAGGGAAAGGTCATATTCATCAAAGTATCCATAGGGAGAGAAGAATGTAACAAGAAAGGGAGAGTACACACAAAGGAAGAGAATTACTAACAAAAGACATCACAAGAAAGGAGAACAGTCAGAGGGAGAGAGTTTGACATAGAAGGAGAACACATCACATCAGAGAAAGAAATATTCTACATCCATCTAGTAAAGGGATTGAAGATAGAATAAAAGCTGCAAGAATCAAATCAAAGCTATTTGAGCTTACCAAAAGCCATACATTTGTATTAGTTACATATGGAAAGCTTGATGAAACTGTATATTTCATATTGTATTAGCAATAGTATAGTATGATAATGTAGTATGTTTCCATAAATACCAAAGGGAGAGATTTATGACATGTAACACATTGAATGTTTGAAGATGTTAAGTTGATGATCATGCAAGGAATTAAATCAGTTAATGTATTTGTATTGTCATTGATGTCAACTTGATATAATCTGTATGGTCAAGAAAAAACTGCCAAAGACTTCAAAGAACCAATGAATCAAGGCTATGATATCAGTAATGCATACAATTCAAGTATTAACTAAGTGACTGTATACACCGACAGAGTGCACCCGACGGTCAGAGTAAAAGAACAAAGTCACAGTGTTGCCTGACGAGGAAATGCACAGCATTACTGATGAGTAGAGTTTCAGTGTTGCCTGATGGAAAAAATAAAGGACGGAGATCCTGATGACAACTGAAGTCACACTGATAGAACAGTCAATTGTCATCGATGAATAAGTGAAGTGTTGACTGACAGAATAGAGAGTTCAAAAAAAAAAAAAAAACTTAGCTGTCAAGAAGCTAAATATAGAGTTAAAGGATACTTATCCTTTTTTTAATCATCCAGATAAATCCAAAGATAAGTAAGTGATTTAAAGTTGATTTATCCAGTTGGCAAGAAGATCTCTTTAAGATAAATCATGAGTTTGCTTTAAATCTATTGGCAAGAATTATGAAACACACCAAGAATCAAGAAAGCCAAGAAAAGAGGAAATCATGTCTATATAGAGACAAACTCAATTCATTACAAAGTGTGGGGTGAAAAAGAGAAGAGGAAAGATGCTAAATAAAATCTGAAGGAGAAGAAAGTCTTCATTTCAATCCTGATCAATAAGCTAAAGGAAGAGATAGATTCTGCAAACACTGACGAACAGTGAGACAAGCACCACAGAGCAGAAAATTGTGGTGCAAAGGTATATATTTGATTATATTGATCAGTGAAGTAATGGACCTACAATAGATCTAAAAATATGCAATTGAGTTATATGTATGAATAGATCATTAGTGTTTTAGTTTAACCATTGAAGCATATAATTTTCTTAACAGAGCATGACTTAAAAGTCTTTTAAAATTGAGATACATCCCAAGGAGTATCAAAAACTTTAATCACAAAAGTAGCATTGGATATGCTCGATACCTATTGACAGGCCAAGTGAGTGTTTGATCAAGGATGGTAGCATTAGATTCTATATACTAGTTGACAAACTATTTCTAAATCCTCTAACAAGGTCACACCTAACAGTGTGTTTGTAACCTTTAATAGGGTTGGCTCTTAACAGGGCTCACTTCAGAAGAGTGAAAATTTGGGGTACCGGTCCCAGTGGTTTTTCTCTTAACAAGGTTTCCATGTTAAAATCCTTGTGTTATGTGTTTATGGTTTATCACTTTACTGTTTTACATTTCACATATGTATTTCTGGATTTATCAGTATACTCTACATATTTACTTTGTTTCGGTAAATAAGTTTACTGCTTATCAATTATCATACAGAAGAGAGATTGACAAAGCAATCCGACAAGTAGAAAATTGATTAAAGTATTTCAAGGCATACATCTTGTAGGACAAAAGATAACATGAGACATAATTAGTTGTTACAAGTTTTAAGGGTTTATTTAAGGATTAATTTTTGAGGCCACTGATTCACCCCCCCACCCACCCCCCCCCCTCTCAGTTATTACTAACACAAAGAGCTATTATGGTGATAGATACTTTATTCTATTTGTTGATGACTGTAATTTTCTTAAAAGAGAAATCTGAAGCATTTAAGATGTTCAAATGGTATAAAGCTAAAGTTTAAAAATAAAGTGCAAAAGAACTGAAATATTTAAGATCAGATAGAGTAGGAGAATTTATTTCTGATGAATTCACTAACTTTTGCAATGAGCATGGGATTACAACACAGGCTTCTGCACCAAGAATACCACAACAAAATGGGATTGCTGAAAGGAGGAATAAGTCAATTATTGATTGTGCCAGAACACTGATGATTGTAAAAGGCATCACACAAACATTTTGGAGAGAATTTGTAAGTAAGGTTGTCTATAAACTAAACCGAGTTCAATTGAAGAAAGACACCAATAAGACACCTTATGAGCTATGGTATGGATGCACACCAAATGTGAGTTACTTTAGAATTTTTGGAAGTCAATATTATATATTGAAAGATGATAGAAATAGAAAACTTGACTCTAAAGGTGATGAAGGAATATTTCTAGGATATTCTACTAAAAGCAAAGCTTATAAATGTCTGAACAAATCTTCTAAAAAAATCATTGAGAGTGAAAATGCTAAAGTGGATGAATTTGATGAGAAAAATGATGAGGAAATCATAAAGGAACCAAAAGATTACAATATATTTGTCTAGATTGAAGAACCTAACACCTTAACCGAGTCACAGAACAATGCAACCGAGTGACAGGACAATGCAACCGAGCAACAGGATGCACACACCGAGAATTGGGAAAATGCTCACAATGCTGAACTGAGTGATAATGAAGATCATAATGAAGATCAAGATGAGAATGAGAATGAAGAATAGATATTTGAACCTATACTTGCTAAATATGTCAGAAGAAACCATCCATAGGACCAAGTCATTAGAGACAAAAGAGCTGAAATGAGAACAAGAAGTAAGTCTCTTAACTCTAGATGTTTGATTTGTTATTTTGAGCCTAAATATGTTAATACTGCACTTAAAAATCAAGAATGGGTTAGTGAAATGAATAAAGAGATTGAACAGATTAAGAAGAATAAAACATGGACATTAGTACCTAGAACGAGTGACAAAAATATCATTGGTACCAAATGGATTTTCAGAAACAAACTTAATGAGAATGGAGAAGTCACAAGGAACAAAGCAAGACTGGTATGCAAAGGGTATGCACAAGAAGAAGGTATTGACTATGAAGAAACCTTTGTACCCGTTGCTAGACTAGAAGGATTAATAATTCTACTTGCTTATGCTACTTTTAAAGGATTGAAATTATACCAAATGGATGTCAAATCTGCATTTCTGAATGGAATACTAAAAGAGGAGGTATACATTGAATAACCTAAAGGGTTTGTTGATCCTAATGAGAGGAACATGGTTTGTAGACTACGCAAAGCCTTGTATGGATTAAAACAAGCACCAAGAGAATGGTATGAAAGACTTCACTATTATCTCATTAGTATTGGATTTGTTAGAACAAGTGACAATAGTAATTTGTATTTGAAAGGAGATATTGATGATAAAGTTTTGATTGCTGAGATATTTGTTGAGGATATCATATTTGGATGTAATGATATGTTATGCAAGTTATTTTCTGATGAAATGAGCAAAGAATTTGAAATGTCAATGTTTGGCGAGATCAAATTTTTCTTGGCCTATAGATTCTACAATAGGATGAAGGCATCTAAATCACACAATCCAAATACATCAAAGAAGTTCTAAAAATATTCAAGATGGAGGACTCAAAGCCAGTCAAAACACCTATGGAAACTGGATGCAAATTAACAAAAGAAGACAAGAAAACCAAGGTAAATCAGACCTTATACAGATCTATGATTGGTAAACTAATGTATGTTGTACATACTAGACCAGATATAGCACATGCAGTTGTTATAGTTGCAAGATTATTTGCTAATCCTAAGGAATCACACTTGACTTTTTTTAAAAGAATTTTGAGATATCTGAAGAATACTGAAGACTATGGTTTGTGGTACAATAAAGAAGGAAAAATTGAGCTACAATTTTATGCTGATGTTGATTGGGCTGGAAACCTAGATGATAGAAAGAGCACAACATGAGGAGCATTTTTTATGGGTGATAGACTTGTCACATGGATAAGTAAAAAGCAAGGATGCATATCTCAATCAGCTGTAGAAGAAAAATATATAGCTGCTTCTGCAAATTTATCTAACATTGCATGGATCAAGAAATTGCTAAAAGGTATGAATGAGGAAATTCTTGACCCAGTAATTATCTATTGCGATAATACAAGTGCTATCAAAATTTCAAAGAACCCTGTAATGCATGCTAAGCCAAAGCACATAGCTATTAAGTATCATTACTTAAGGGAAAAAGTACAAGAGAAACATGTGATACTAGAATATGTACAATCCAAAGAACAGCTAGCAGACATATTCACCAAACCATTGCCAAAAGATACTTTTGAGTACCTAAGGAATAGACTAGGGGTTCACCCCTTATCTACTGGTCACTAAGCTGACTTAGAGGCTGCATCATCCTACACATTATCATAAGATTATTGATGTTGATCCAAGCTGAGATATGGACTACAATGATATATCAGTACATTGGAGGTACTTATCTGAGCCACACACCAGAAAAAGATTGTTGGCTACTACAGAGCTAAATTTTGTTTTTAGCATTGTTGTCAAAGGGAGAGAGAGAAATTCAATGAAATATACATCAATGAGAAGAACATCTAAAGGGAGAGAAATATTCAATAACCATCCATGAAAGGGAGAGAATTGGAAAGAGTTAACACTACATATCTATCCAGAAAAGGGAGAATAGATTCTACAAGAAAGGGATAGACATAATCAGAAGATTGGATTGCTACACCTATCCATTGAAGGGAACAAAGAAAGGGAAATCACACCACAAGAATCAAATCTAAGATAGAAGAGCTTACCAAGATTTATATATTTGAATTGGTTATAGAAAAAGTTTGGTATGTTATGGCATATTTGATATTGTGTTGCCATTAATGCCAAAGGGAGAGATTGATGAACTATAACTGATTGAATGTTTGAAGATGATAATTTGATCACTGAGATGAAAAAGTGAATGCAAGACATTAAATCAGTTAATGTATTGTATTTTCATTTATGTAAACTTGATATGGATTGATTATTCAAAACACATATTGGTCATAACCTTGAAGAACTGAAGAGACAAAGTTTATGTTATCGGTAAAACATAAAAGTTTTGTATACACTGAGTGACAGTAAACACCGACAGATAGTGAACACCAATGGACAGTGCACACTGATAGACAATGAACACCAAGAAGTTCATAGTGTATACCGAGCACCGCAATAACCAAGAAAGTGTTACCGAGAAAGGTCTATTTACCGATCATAACTGAAGTCAATGACTGAGCTAACTAGAGTTGATGACCGAGCACAACTAAAGTTCAAGAATGACAAAAACTACTTAGTTGGAAAGAGCTATATTTAGAGATTGACTAATTGATTTATTTATTCTTAATAATCAGTTAAACTAAAGTATGGAATAGCTTTAAAGAATAGTTATCAAGGAGAGATATACGAAATAAAACTAAAGCAGAGCTTTACGGGATAAAGCAAGCATGGTGAGTTTTACAGATCAAGAAGTAATCTATGACAAAAATAAGGAGATTAAACGGCTAATCATGTCTATATAAAGAGACAAGGAATTCATTATAAAAAAAGGAATGTTGAATATATTCTTGTGAAGATTGAATTCTTCATGCAGATCTGATCATACAGGTTGAAGAACAGAGCCAAGGAATTCTGCAGACACCAAGCAACAAAGGACAGAGCATTCACTGAAAAAAAGGAAGGAAGAATGAAAGAAAAGGAATTGAAGTGAACATTGACCATAGAGGTATTATAGGACTAACAATAAATCTGAATATCTGCAAGTTAAAGTTATATTATTGAATAGATCATTTACTGTATCAGTTTAACCATTGATTCAAAAAATCTCTTAACCGAGTGGGATTTAACAACCCTTATTGTATTGAGATACTCAAGAGTATCAAAAGGTTTTCTCATTGATAGCATAGTGAGTGCTAGGTCAAAATAAAAACTATTAGTTTTAAATCCTCTAACAAGGTCACACTTAATAGTGTTTTTGTAACCTTTAACAGGGTTGGCTCTTCACCGAGCTCACTTTAGAAGAGTGAAAATTTTGGGTTACTGGTCCCAAGTGGTTTTTCCCTTAATAGGGTTTTCACATTAAAATCTATGTGTCAAATGTGTATATGGTTCATTGCATTGATAGTTTTCTTTACAAATTATTTAAATTGGATTGGTTGGTTAACACTAAGATTATTTAGTGTTATTTGGTAAAGTCTAGAAAAGATAAACAACATATCTTACCGAGCGGTTATATTGGATAAATTTATTTATGTCATACATCTTGATGGACTGAAAGATAACTAGAGGACATTGTATTTGAGATATAAGTTTTGGTTGGATTTTTAGAATTATTGTAAGGTCACTGATTCAACCCCTCCCCCCCCTCTCAGTTATTCTAACACTATATTGTTCCTATGATCACTCCCCCTAAGGAGTAGATCCATACATCAAGTCCAAAAAATTATATAGCTCTGAAAGCCACTGGACTGTTGCATTCCTACATCAATTTAGTTCTTTCAAGGAGGGGCTCTCACCCCAAGCATACCTTTGAGATAATCAAAGGCATCCTTTGGCAAAGGTTTTATAAATATATTTTCTATTTTTTTTTCCTTTGTGCTGATATACTCCAATATAATCTCCTTCTCTGCAACCTTGTCTCTCAAGAAATGATATTTAATGGAAATATATTTATTCTTCGAATGCATAACTATATTTTTTGACATATTCACTATACTAGTGTTATCACAGTGGATAACCACTAGCTCATCAAATGTTATCCTAATATCTTTCAACATTTTCTTTATCCAAACAATCTATGTGCAATTTATAGCATCAACAACATACTCTGATTCAGTAGTAAACTGAACTATACAGTCTTTCTTTTTACTTAACCAAGAAACCAATCTTCTCCCAAGAAAAATTGCACCACCACTTGTACTCTTTTTGTCATCAACATTTCCTGCCCAATCAACATCAGTATAAGCATGCAAAATAAGATCATTAGATTTTTTATACCATAAGTCATAATCCAGTGTTCCTTCCAGATATCTAAATATTATTTTTACAACAACAATGTGTGTCTCTTTAGGATCTTCTTGATATCTTGCCACAATTCCAACTACATTAGCAATATCCGGTCTAGTGTGAGTCGGATATTGTAGGACTCTAATCATGGATCTATACTTTGTTTCAAAAAAAATCTAAGATTCATCAGTAGTAGAAATATTTTCACCAATAACCATAGGTGTTCCAATAGGTTTACAATCTTCCATTCCTAACTTTTTCAACATTTCCTTAAGATACTTGGTCTGAGAAATAAAAATACCATTCTTGCTCAGATTGATTTTTAGCCCAAGGAAAATTTTCATCTCACCAATCATTGACATCTCAAATTCATTTTCCATTTTCTTAGAGAAATTTTTACTCATTACATCATTTACTCCAAAAATGATATCATCTACAAAAACTTCAACTATTAAAATTTCATCTGCACTAGTTCTTAAGTATAAATTATTGTCTGCATTACCTTTTCTAAAACCAAGTCAAAGTGGATGCCTTTCTTGTTAGAGATTTTTCTTGCAAAATCAAAATAGATCAAAAACTTAATCAACTCTATAACTCCCAACTCTTGATTCTTGCAAGATAAATTCTAATTGATGAGGATTAATTCCTCCTTCTTTGAGCTCCACATCACTCAGGCGGGTATTGCCTAATATGCACTCACATGAATCCTTTGTGACAAATACAAGCTTGAAGATATATAACTGTGGAATAGTTTTCAGGACTTTAGGTGACAAATACCTCAATGTTTTATCAAGTCTTATGCAATATTATCCTTTCATAGAGTAAGTCTGAAAACTAGAGCAATCCTAACTTCTAACAACATGAAAAGGGAAATGATTTTTCAATTATGTTTTGATGTATGGATCTCTAAAATACCCCAAATCTTGCATAGACCAATGCCTTATCCAATGGGAAAAAGAGTCAAACATAACATTGCAAAGAGATTATGAACAAAGGGAAATAGCATAGTCTAATATGTCTATATGCCTTACATAAAACATACCTTATCAATCAAGTTCTACTTGTGAATCCACCTGTGTATTTCAAATATGCAACTCTCTACTCAAAGAATTTAACCCTCCCCTTGGAAGAGACCTTGTAATAGATAATACATAACCAACATCCACTAAAAATATAAGATTGGCATACCCTTGATATTCCAACTCATACACATCTGAATACAAATCTTAAATCATAGTCATTCCTTGAATAACAACATTGTTGATCAACAACAGACAAGATTAAAACATCCTTAATGCTTTATTCTCTATGATTCAAGAACATAATGGAGACAACTTGATAAAAAAATAAAACGTGCTGAATTTCATTAATAAACAATTGTTACAATGATGTTCTTCCCATAAACAAAAGGATAATAGAACAACAAGTATGCATAGAAAAGAGAAAATATACAGAAGATCACTTGGAACCTGCTCTAAAGCTTTTAGAGGGACTGAACAGCCTCAGAAATCCCAAAATAGAGCAGGAACCCCCAAAATAAGAAAAGAGAGAAATAAATAGAAGAAGGAAACCCTAAAGACTATTCTTAATTCACACCTGTCCTTCTTGAAATCTAATTTGCACTGATCACTGAGAAATTTGATCTCCATCAGCAACTATTTTAAAAAATCTGATTTCATTTGTCTCTTCAAATTCTAATTCATTTGCCCCTTCAAAGTCTTCTAAATCTGATTTTTCTCTGCAAATATCTAATTTCATTTGTCTTTTTCAAACTCTGACTTCATTCTCTGAGAAAATCTGATTTCATTCTGAGAAATATCTGATTCTGTCTATTCAAAAATCCTCCGGGAATGCATTTTTTCTACAGACTCTGATTCTAAGTATAAAACATTATATAATTTGACCATAAAGTATCAAACTAGCGGCCTTTACAATCATTTTTAACATTTCTACAAATTGATCTCATTAATGGCAACTGGCCTCTGGAACTGGCCTTTAAAACTAACTAGAAAGCCTCCCAGAGCTCGCAAATCTAGAAGACATGAAGTCTTTCATGTTTACCATCACTCTGTAAAAACATATCTTTATGATGCTTCCTGAGATGAGATATTTTAATCTCTCAAGTTGACCATTTTCACAAATCTGCAAATGCACTTATCAAAACGCATGCAAACCACTACAAATTCACCTTTGTAAAAATACCAAAACACGCTCTGAGACTTGACCATTGGTTCAGGTAGAAAAATTTCATATATAGAGTACAGGGAAACCACTTTCATCTTAAAGCGATCATCTGATAACAAGTTTCAATCCCTTTAAAATGACTATTTTGTAAATGCAATTTTGTTTAACAATGTAAATCTATAAAAACACTTTTGATCCTGATTTCAAAAACCAATCAAAAGAAACTCACATAGTCTGGAATCTTGAACATAAATTCACCTTCACACAGGTAATATGAAACTTCAATTAACTTTCTCTGATGGTGAACTGATCAATTTTCATTAATCTGCAAAGTCGACACTTATACACTTTTTTGAACTTAAACATAGTGAAAAAGTAGAAACTGGATTTAGAATTGACTAAGAAAAGTGGACAACTGGATTAGTCTGAGTCTGAAAATATTTAGGAAGGTACACTTTCATGTTTTCAATGAAGGGGAAAACTCAATTACTTAGGGCATTCAACCGGTTACAAAATGCAAGACCTCAAAGTAGTCAACTTAGTAATTATGCATTTGACACTCAAGAAATCAGAATTAAAATGAAAACTGAATGACTTTGGCAAACTGGTCATCTGACTTCATAGGGATCTAAAAATAGGCATGAAGGTTTACTTTTATGTCTAAAACACTTGGAAAAACTCCTTAATGTCTTTCCTATCCATCCAATCAAAGATAAAAATAGTCAAAGTAGGTCACTTAGATAAAATTAGCAAATGTGCAAAATGCAGATTTATATAACCACCTCCAAATGGCCATCTCCAAAACACTTCAAAACTAAAATCTAAAAGCTGGAACCCACTGTATTTTCCAAATTAAAGGTGTTGAACCCACTCCCCAAGTAGTAGCTCATGAAAATCAACAGGTCACTTTTTACAAGCATCCAAAATAGGCCTTTCATAAAAGATTTTTAGGGCAGCAACCTATGCTTAAGGAAATTTTTAGTATAGTAACTCCAAAATGTACTCAAAATATTGGAGTTCCAATAGTGGCTCTGATTGAGGACGTGTGCCCCATGTGAGCATACAGAGAATTTCAGAATCTCATGGTAGAATCAGACCACCCATTAAAATAAATCAAACTTTCTTTTTTCTCTTCTCTTTTCAAAATTGGGAACCCTTTATTGAAAGCAAACACACCACACAACTGAAGGGAAAGAAAATATACAACATGCACATTATTTACAAAAGGCCTAAAGCCCCAAAACTAGAATCAATTCTTACCTCTATCATACACCCGATTTTCATCTTCATAGATTGAAGGCAAACTGAAACTATTGCTTCCATGTGTCTAATCAATCTTATTACCGCTTTCCATTAGCTCAAGACAAAAAATGAGCATAGTCCACTTTAGAGCTAAAATGGAAATCATATAAATTTTTAAAATAATGTGGCATATGCATGATGCATTCACTAGTTAGAAAAATCTGAGATCCAATGCAATAATCAACAATGCCTAGTTTATTGCCACATCTTTGATAATCACCATCCAGCTGAAAAGGAAAGCACTCAAATTCTACCATATTGTTGGAGCTAACATTATTGGATCCATCCATATTATTAGTTTTCACATCAAAGGAGAAACCACACTAAACCTTATGCAAACATTGAGGAAATTCATCACTTGGGACATGATCTAGCCCATTCTTCAAAGGATATGGAACAAAAATTTGAGAAACATCCAGGTTAGGCTCATCATAAACATCAGGGATCTCATGCAAATGATTTTGACCTTTTGTAAGAGAAAAAGAACAAGTTTCAACATCATCATTATCAAAACATGGAAACTCCATGTCATGATCCATATTCTTCTTTTCAAAAGGATTATCATACTGCATCTTATCAGTGGTTTCTATATCCTTATAAAAAAACTCTTTAGTACTTTCTTGCAAATTATCAACATCATACAAACCCAAAAATTGTTGGTGGGTGCGAGGGAAAACATCAATACACTCATTATAGACATATGTAACTTGACCAACAGAAGGACCATCCTTTAATGGTTTAATGGAAGATTCAGAATTAGCAAAAGATTTAAAATCTACACAACTATCCCAATCAATACTCAACATTATATCAGGACAATATTCATCCCTTGAATCTGAGACAACACTAATTCTTTCATCATTTGATATACATTCCTTGTCAAACTCAATGTGTCTGGGGTGTAGGGATTCAAATTTATCCTTCCCTGAAAATCTAAGATATTCATAAGACAACAATTCTAAAATTTGTTCACTATGAAGTAAACAAATGTCATCATTTACACTCATTACTTCTACACAATAAGCATCTTCATTGTCATGTTTCACACCCTTATAAATTTCATCATTATCAAAACTTATATCCATGGGGAATGAAGTTTTAGACTTATTTTTAGTTACATACCTCTAAAAATCAGCAACTAAAAGTTCTGAGATTTTCTCACTGCTTAGCAGGCATTGGAACTCTTGTTTACCCTCATTGGCTTCTTGCTTAATGCTGAAAATTTCTTCCTCATTGGAAACATGGAGTGATACCTCTTGGACCATATAATTTTGTGAAAATAAATCACTACAGAAACTTACATCCACATCATAATAACCATCTTGTTGTTCACACAAAATTTCTTTAAAGTGAAACAAGAAATATGCATTGTTATGTTGAGAAAAAGAACAGTCTACAAACTCAAAAGGAATATTTCCAGCTATACATTCATCTTCATTATCTTTCTTCACATAAACTTCATTTTTAGAATTATAATCAACACTTTTAGCATAAATAGACTCAGCATCATTATTATAATAGTAGGATTCAATATGACTAGAATGGGCCTCATCAACATAACTAGATTGATATTCAGTATCCACAACATTTTCAGATTCAACATCGGTAGATTCAACCTCATATATAATTTTAGATGAAATATTTTCAACATGTTCCATCCATTTCATGGTATGCCAAATATATTCCACCCTCTCAGAGCTTAGCAAATTAATTGAATCAGGAAAACAAAGTTTCACAAACAAATTAGCCCAAACAAACTCTTGAGGACAAAAAGAGATACTATACTCCTTAATCTAAGCAAAAAACCTTATGTAAAATTCAATTTGAGAATCACCCTCTTCTTTTCTCATACTTTGTTTTAATGTCAAAACAACCCTTTCTTGAAGCTTTTGTCTTAACACTTTTGTTTTAGCAAGAACAAGTTCAAGTTCTGATGAAGGGTGTCTAGATTTGGACATGTCATGATATCCCATGTGCTCCATATCACCATATTGCTCAAAAAAACAATCTTCTAGTGTAGCCATAGACCCTATTGAACCATGAGGTAATTCTTTAAACCAATCTCTAGCACCCTCAACTAAAGATATTACAAAAATAATCATTTATTAAGTCAGAAAACTTGTTTATATGTTCCTTAGCTAATTTCTCACCCATGCCAGTGAATTTAGGCAAGCAATCTCTGACACCTGATGGAATAGGATTTGGGTATCCAGGGATACCTTCAAAATTTATAGCCCCACACAACCTACCCCTAAATAGTTGTGACATCTTAGTAGGCTGGATAATTACTAACTGCCTCTCTCTTCCCTTTCAATTAGTGTTGACCACTTAATAGGAAAAATATGTATAACTGATTTTCATGGAACAAAAGAATTTATCCAATGAAAATAAAAATACCTGAGATATGATGAAGCTGCTGCAAACTATTTGATTTGAAGTCACCTCCAAATCACCTTCAAAATTTAGTAGAGTCGCCACCTCTTTGCAGAGGAAAAGGTTTTTATTAGTTGAGATTTCTTTCCCAACTCTGACCTTCTTCAAATCAAAAAATTACATACAACTCCAATATATGGTCTCTTAATGATTCCTCTCTTGACTATGTTGCAAGTCACAAAAGTCCTATTATCTGTTGTCTCTTCACTGCAAGTCCACCTCTTCTTTGTAGTCTTTCTTCAAACATGCACACTGGTGCAAATCAGAGAACTCAGAGTCGCCACTCACCACATGTGAGATAGTATCAATATACCTTTGAAGAACTTGGAATTTTAGACACTTTGCAATGAAAAATAGAACAGACTTGACTCTCTTTACAAAAATTTGAGGAATATGTCTTTGTAAACAATGACTCTATAACCAGTCTCTAGGATTGACTTAGCAAGGCAAGGCTACAACTAACTTATACTTACTAATCACTTTTGCTTTTTTATTCCCCAGTAGTCACCAATTTGTTAGTGCGACTTGGATGGGCCAACTCAATATGAAATTTAGTTTAAACTTTTAAAGCACCAGAGATATTCTGAATAGTTTGACAAGACTTTGTAATCTCAAATCCCTAGAAGAGTCGCCAATATGTTAGACATTTTTCTTGCAAAATCAAAATAGATCAACAACTTTCAACTCTATAACTCCCAACTCCTTATTCTTGCAAGACAAATTATAATTGATGAGGATTAATTCCTCCTTCTTCAAGCTCCACATCACTCAGGTGGGTATTGCCTAATTTGCACACACATGAATCCTTTGTGACAGATACAAGCTTGCAGATATATAACTGTGGAACAGTTTTCAGGACTTTAGGTAACAAATACCTCAATATTTTATCAAGTCTTATGCAATATTCTACTTTCATAGAGTAAGTCTAAAAACTAGAGCAATCCTAACTTCTAACAAAATGAAAAGGGAAATGATTTTTTAATTATTTTTTGATGTATGGATCTCTAAAATACACCAAATCTTGCATAGACCAATGCCTTAGCCAGTGGGAAATAGAGTCAAACATAACATTGAAAAGAGATTATGAACAAAGGACAACAACATAGTCTGATATGTCTATATGCCTTACATAAAACATACCCTATCAATCAATTTCTACTTGTGAATCCACCTGTGTATTTCAAATATGCAACTCTCTACTCAGAATTTAACCCTCCCCTTGGAAGAGACCTTAGAATGGATAATACATAACCAACATGCACTAAAAAGACAAGATTGGCATACCATTGATATTCCAACTCATACACATCTGAATACAAATCTTAAATCACAGGCATTCCTTGAATAACTCTATTTCTGATCAACAACAGACAAGATTAAAACATCCTTAATTCTTTATTCTCTTTGATTCAAGAAAATAATGTAGACAACTTGGTAATAGAACAACAAGTGTTGAACTTCATTCATAAAAAAATGTTACAATGATGTTCTTCCCATAAACAAAAGGATAACAGAATAACAAGTATGCATAAAAAAGAGAAAATATATAGAAGATCACTTGGAACCTGCTATGAAGCTTTTAGAGGGACTGAATAGACTCAAAAAATCCCCAAAATAGAGCAGCAAAAGGAACCCCCAAAATTGAGAAAATAAAGAAATAAATAGAAGGAAACCCTAAAAACTATGCTTGATTCACACCTATCCTTCTTGAAATCTAATTTGCACTGATCACTGAGAAATTTGATCTCCATCAGCAACTATTTTAAAAAAATCTGATTTCATTTGTCTCTTCAAAGTCTGATTCATTTGCCCCTTCAAAGTCTTCTAAATCTGATTTTTCTCTACAAATATCTGATTTCATTTGTCTTTTTCAAACTTTGACTTCATTCTCTAAGAAAATCTGATTTCATTCTAAGAAATATCTGATTCTATCTGTTCAAAAATCCTTCGGGAATGCATGTTTTCAAGGCTTTGAAATAAAATATATTTCATCAGAATATTAAAAAGATCATGCCCTAATGTTTTAACATTATTTTAACCTTGTATGCATTTTTATACTCTTTTCTGCAAATCAAATTTATTTTCCCTTTGATTTTTTATGCACAAACTATAACATTCTAAATCATTTTATCTTTTGAAATCCTGTGCTTTTTCCTCTGTTTTCCTTTGAAAATTCTCCTTTTTACTCTTTTATGCCCACATCTCACCAGAATTGGAGACTTGTCACTTTCTGATTTGCTACTCTTAACTGATTCTAGAAACTCCTCTTCTAACCCTAGTTTACTTGGAGACTTGGAGACAACTTAGTCTCTAAGTCTTTGAACAATTTCCTTAATCATGGTTTCTTTTAGAGACTTGGAGATTACCTTTAGTCTCTAAGTCTCTGAATAGACTTAACTTGACCATGCTCTAACCACGGTTACTTCTACACAGTGTGTCTTTGAGTCTCTAATAGATTTCCTTGACGTTGGGTTTACTTTGAGATTAAACGTGAGCCCTTAGATCTGATCTTGATCCAATGGTAGTCACTCAATCTCGGAAGGAAAGGCACTTAACATTTTTTCTTGTGCAACTTCACGATTGCATAGTCTCTGAGTCTCAGAATCTCTGGCGGTTATCTCAAAACATCTCACGACTTTGCCTGACGGTTAACTAACTGTCATTCGCGTGATCTCGCACAGTTTGCTCTTACTGCGGTTACCTTGTGCGACTTTGTGACTACTCACCATGTGTCCGCCAAGCCACCTATCATCCAGCACTATCTTCATGCCACATCATCACCAAAATTTCATTTCCATCGTCTGGGCATGCTTTCCAATGCACCCGTCACCCGTGCGCATGGAGAGCCTCCTACTCATCGTCACATTTTTTATGTTTGTGTTTTGCCTTATAAACATCTCAAATTTCTCCTGTGGGGTCAATGTGGGACTAAACTCTTTCATGTTTTAAAGCCTTTTATTCATTTAGCACTCAAAATATGGGGCCCACCATGTATGCACTCCTCCAGCCAAGGGGCCCGCCAATAGGCCTCATGGCTTCTTATTCACTTTACTAAGTATGTGTTTCCATATAAAAAGACTTGAAAAATCAGACTCCCAGCAAATGTGGGATAAATACATTTCACATTTTCTAATTTGTAAGCCCCCTTCTAGCATGTTGCACAACTTGTGGTGGAGTCTATGCAGCCTCCAATCATTCTTTGCATAAATCCTTTAATGAAATTTCACTGGCCTCCATACAAATTGCATTACCTTGTGCAGGCAAGAGGTTTCCTCTCCTTCATCAAAGCCTATGCAATCCTCTTGGGACTACTACACATCCCACTTAGAAGCATACTCAGTATCATCCCAACTCCTTTTGGAATCAACTTCTTACAATGCACTTGTTGTGTCTCTTGCGCAGGTCCCTTAGCATATATATTTTCTGTTTTAAAAAATTTCAAAATTCCTTGTTTGATTTTTGCATTGGCTTCCGCTTTAGCATTGTAGATACAACAACTAAATTTACATAAGGATTGCTATGTGCTTTTCCTCTAGTAATATGAGATATATTTTGAGATTTAATTAAATTTCCAAATAAAGATGGATGGTAAACTACAACATTATCTTCACCACCTCCATTGGCTTCACTATTTCCACCACTTCTCCAATTATGGCCATCTTCATTGGCATTAATAGTTGTAAGACATCAAACTATTTGAACAAATATCCTATCTGAGATGTCCCTTCATGGCGCCATAATAATGGGAAGACAATTTGTAAAAGCTTTAAAGTAATTTTTATGCAAATGCAATTGGCCACTGTAAAGCCAAATACACTAATCCTTACAAAAAATCATTTTTGCATGTACCAGGAGAGACCATTCAAAATAGGTAAAATGCATGTAAAACATTGAAGCACAACTATGACATGTGAACTATTTGGCATAATACTGAATAGATGTCATCCTGGTGGAATGTAATGATTGCAAGACATGTGCAAGGTAGTGGTTACTGAAAACCAAAAGTTTATAGTTTATTATAGCTGCCATGTTCTCTTCCAATGAATCCACTTATCTGCAGTAATAATGTTATTTGCAATATTTTGAAGCTTCCTTGCACCTAATGCCTCTTTTCCATATTTTCACATTCTAAGTATAAAACACTATATAATTTGACCATAAAGTATCGAGCTGGCGGCCTTTACAATCATTTTTAACATTTATTCAAATTGATCTCATTAATGGCAACTAGCCTCTGGAACTAGCCTTAAAAACTAACTAGAAAGCCTCTCATAGCTCCCAAATCCAGAAGACATGATTTTTTTCATGTTTACCATCACTCTGTAAAAACATATCTTAATGAGGATTCTTGAGACAAGATATTTTAATCTCTCAAGTTGACTATTTTCACAAATCTGCAAATGCACTTATCAAAACGCATGCAAACCACTATGGATTCACCTTTGCAAAAATACCAAAACATGCTCTAAGACTTGACCATTGGTTCAGGTAGAAAAATTTCATATATAGAGTACAGGAAAACCACTTTCATCTTAAAACAACCATCTAATAACAAGTTTCAATCCCTTGAAAATGACTATTCTGTAAATGCAATTCTATTTAACAATGTAAATCTGTAAAAACACTTTTGATCCTGACTTCAAAAACTAATCAAAAGAAACTCTCATAGTCTAGAATCTTGAACATAAATTCTACTTCACATAGGGAATATGAAACTTCAGTTAACTTTCTCTGATGGTGAACTGGTCAATTGTCATTAATCTGCAAAGTCGGCACTTAAACACTTTTCTGAACTTAAACGTAGTGAAAAAGTAGAAACTGGATTTAGAATTGGCTACGCAAAGTGGACAACTGGATTAGTCTGAGTCTGAAAATATTCAATAAGGTACACTTTCATGTTTGCAATGCAGTGGAAAACTCAATTACTCAGGGCATTCAACCGGGTACAAAATTCAAGACCTCAAAGTATTGAACTCAGTAATTCTGCATTTGACACTCAAGAAATCAGAATTAAAATGCAAACTAAATGACTTTGGCAAACTGGTCATCTGACTTCACAGGGATCTGCAAATAGGCATGGAGGTTTAATTTTATGTCTACAACACCTGGGAAAACTCCTTAATGTCTTTCCTATCCATCCAATCAAAGATAAAAATAGTCAAAGTAGGTCACTTAGATAAAATCAGCAAATGTGCAAAATGCATATTTATATAACCACCTCCAAATGGCCATCTCCAAAACATGTCAAAATTAAAATCTGAAAGTTGGAACCCATTGTATTTTCCAAGTGAAAGGTTTTGAACCCACTCCCCAAGTAGTATCTAATGAAAATCAACATGTCACTTTTTACAAGCATCCAAAATAGGCCTTTCATAAAAGATTTTTAGGGTAGCAACCTATGCTTAAGGAAATTTTTAGTATAGTCACTCCAAAATGCACTCACAATTTTGGAGTTCCAACATGTCCAATCTAGCATACCATGATCTAGGTTCTTGTTTCATTCCATACAAAGTATTCTTCAAATTGCAAACCATGTCCTCATCATTTGTCAAATGAAATCCATTAGGTTGTTCAATATATACTTCCTCCTCTAGATCTCCATTCAAAAATGCAGATTTCACATTCATCTGATATACTTTGAAGTCTTTGTGTGTAGCATAAGAAAGAAATAATCTTACAGCCTCAAGCCTAGCAACATTTTTTCTTCAAATTCTATGCCTTCTTGTTGCGATTAGCCTTTACAAACCAGTCTTGCCTTATTTCTTACAACCATTCCTTCTTCATTCATCTTGTTTCTAAAAACCCATTTAGTTCCTAAAATATTCTTATCTTTAGGTCTAGGAACTAGTTCCCAAGTGTTATTTTTCTTTATCTATTCTAATTATTTGGCATAGCCTTAGTCCAATATTCATCTCTACATGCCTCATCAGTAGGTTTTGGTTCAACTTGAGAAATCAAACAAATTTCATCTCTTAATCTTGATCTTGTCATCATGCCTTTATTTGCATTTCTAATAATTTGATTTTCAGGATGATTTTTCTTAACATACCTAGGAGTCTTAGGAATTTCAGTAGAATCATTTGATTCATCTTGACATACCTTGATCTCATGATTAATCTCAAAAGGTTCTTCTTGATTTGCAGTAACCTCCTTGTTCTCTATAGTCTGGTTATAATCATATATTCTTTACTGAATCTAGAACTTTTCATCAATCCTCACATTAGCACATTCAATCATCTTCCTCAATCTCAGATTAAAAAAAATTTAGGATTTTCTCTTAGTGGAATAACCAAGGAATATTCCTTCATCACTTCTAGCATCAAACTTTCTTATCTCATCATCTCTTTTAATATTAAATTTACTACCAAATATTCTGAAATATTTCATAGTAGGAGTATGATTAAACCATAATTCATAAGGAGTCTTACTTGTACCTTCTCTGATCTGAATTTTTTTCAAAGTATAAACATCAGTACCAACGGCTTCTCTCCAATGAGCATACGATACATTTCCTTCTAGCAACATAGTTCTTGCAACAGCTAATATTATTCTATTTCTTCGCACTGTTATCCCATTTTGTTGTGGTGTCCTAGGAGTAGATGTATGTCTGTATATTCCATGCTCTTCCTAGTAGTTATTAAACAAATCTGAAGTAAACTCTCCACTTCTATCTGATCTTAAACATTTTATCTTTAAACCTGATTCATTCTCAACTTTTTCTTTGAATATCTTGAATTTGTCAAAAGCATCAGATTTCTCTCTAAGATATGTAACCCACATCATCCTAGAAAATTCATCAAAAAAATCTATGAAATACCTTTCACCATAGTAAGATCTTGTTCTTGTAGGACCACACAGATCTGTATGCACCAGATCCAACTTCCCTTTTGTTGAGTAAAATTTGCTTTTAAAATTGCTTCTAGTGTGTTTCCCCATTACACATTCTCTACACATGGTGTTAGAAGGTTTCACAATCTTCGATAGGTCTCTAGCAGCATTAGTCATACTTGCCTTCATAGTATTATCAAAATTCACATGAAAATATATTTTATGCCATAACCAACTGTCATCAATCATCGCAACAAAACAAGAAGCCTTGGATTTATTCAATTCAAATACATTACCTCTTGATTTAGTACTAGATGCGATCAATTCTCCTGACTTACTTCTGATAGAGAATTTCCCATCAATGAAATTTAATTGATAACATTTGTCCACCAATTGTCCAACACTCAACCAATTATGCTTAATTCCATGAACAAGTAACACATCATCAATATTAGTCTTTCCATTTAAAGAAATAGATCCAACTCCAATGATAAGCTTAGGAGTATTGTCAACAAATATCACAACACCACCATTATACTTGATTAGCTTAACAAATTTATTTCTATCACCAGTCATATGGTGTGAACAGCCACTATCTATGACCTATTTAGATTTCTTTTCAACATGTGACACTAGGGATTTCTCTTAATGAATAGGTTCATCATCCTTGATAGAAATAAATTCAATCTCATCATAATCAATAGCATCATCATCAAAAATACCTTCACTAGCATAGCAACATTCCTTATCCTTGGAATACTTAGGTCTATAAAACTTAGATTTATGCTTAGGAACCCTTGTAGGACATCTAGATGCAAAAAAAACCTATCTTATTACATGAAAAAAATTTCAGAGGTAACTTTCCTTCAAACTTACCCTTACCTCTCTTTTCTCTTCTAGTGATCAGGGCCACAATTTCATCTAACTTTCTTTCTTCTACCTGTATCTTTTCTCAATCATTAGCATATTCACCAATCTCTTCTCACAAGTCACTTGTGTTGGTGCTTGCAGTCCCTAATAAAGTTTTTTTATTATTATGCACGGTCTCCTTGAATGTTTTCTCAACCTTAGGTAATGAATCCCCCAGCTCTGTAGCCTCAAAAGTAGTTAATTTAGCAATAAACATCTCTCTATTAAAGTTCATTGTCAAAGGTATGATCTCCTCTATAGCTTGCACTTTAGTTTTGTAAATAGGTGTCAAAGATCTATGAATTTATGTGATCATTTCTTCTTCATTGTATGTGCCTCTAGAGTTTCTAATTCCAATAAAAACCTTTGTAACTCTCTGTACATATGCTTTAATATTATCATCATCTTTCATTTTAATATTTTTCATCCTTGTCTTCCAGTTCTGCAACTTTGCCTCCTTAGTAAACTTATCTCATTCATATTGTGCTTCCAATCTTGACCAAATTTTAGGTGCATAATCCAAACCTTTAACCTCTGTGAATTCACCTTTAGAGAGCGCACTAATCGGTACTTCTCTTGCAATTATGTTATATGAAAACAACTTATTTTCTTCATTAGTAGCTTTATCTAGTTCATCTTCAGTCTTGACCAGCTCATATTTATTTGTAATCATCCAATAGTCAATTCCCAAACACAAAAAAATGAGTTCTCATCTTGTTCTTCCAACTGTCAAATTTTTTAGGATGAAACTTCAGAAAACCTTCCTGTAGTATTCCATTTTCAGGATCACCTCAAGCTATTAAGCTTTCTCTCTAAGGACCAGAAGCTATGATACCAATTGTTAGGAATAACAGTCCATCAACACAATTGAGAGGGGCTGAATCAGTTGTGAGATATATTATTAAACATTAAACATTATAAACAAAAACTTTAATCCAAATGATAACATAGTAATTCCAACACCATAACACAATCCTTTATTGTCAAGGAAACCTTGTTAAAGGTAAAACCCCTGTGGGAATTAGCACCCACAAATAGTGTACTGAGAGTATGGTATCCCTACTAAAATATTTATCCCTATTAGGAGCTTATTAATACATTATAGTACATATTCCATGTTAAAGGATAGACCCTTTTAGGATTCAAGAGTAACAGTAGGCTCACTACCCAAGCACACTACCTAAAGAAGGTTAAATCCACCTTCAGGACTTACTGTATGAAATACAAGTGTATATGAAATATACAATCCAATGAACTATCTGATAGAAATTATCTTTGCTTGATCAATTCCAATGAATTCTCTTAATCAAATCCTTTTTTCTAAATCCAACGGACTTCACACACACAAGCTCGCAGCTTCCACACTTTGTTGTTACCACACTCTTCACAAAACAAAACAACTTTCTTTTATACAGATTTACAACAAGCAATTAGGTCGACCAATTAAGACTTCCCCAATGCAAAAATAATTACATAACCCCTTGCTAAGACACATAAGGTGCCTATAACAAGTAAACATCAATTATGACTCATCAAATATAATCCAACATCTGTAATCCAAGCTCGCAATCCATAATACACGCTCCATATCCGAAGTCGGCCCCAAATACATCTCCTCCAAAATAATCGCCATAGTTGATGTCACCAAGAGTCTTGCGACCCAAGAATTATAAAAAATGTTCCTCAACATATCTTTTTCCATTCCCCAAGCTCGCATAACATGATTTGATATCGCACGCAAGTTATCCTCAAAACTCAGAGACTAACTCTGTCATAGTTCATTGTCACTGTCCATTACCCAGTCTTCACTAAAATATCTGTAACTTACTCAATCTGAAATATTAAGCCACGCAAACTTAGACATAATATCACAATACATCCCTATACACACCCTCATCTTTGCACATTCTAAATCAACCATACAGTACCTGTACACTTCTGTCATTCATCTAAGTAACTATAATAACCAGTTTGTTATGTCCCAATTAGAAACATATGTTGACATCAACGACAAAACATGAATTCAAAAAACAACAACAAAAACCAATTCCAACAAAGATTCCGTCACTTAAATTTTCTTTGTAATGAATCATAACCAATGAAGATTACCAGATTTCTAGAATACACCAGTAGAACTTGTAGACACCTAAAAATGGTTCAATGCCTGTGCCCCCTTTTAACATGTCTTCTATATTGTGTGTTTGATCTCTATCATTCACTAATATTGTGTCATTCTTCCATGTCATCAATTACTAACATTTCTCTCATTTTGGCCAAATTGATCATCTTCCTAAATCAATCCAAGATCATTCCAAACTCATTCGATTCCAAACTCATATCAATGACTTATCAATATCTTTCAATCAATCCTTTGGCATTGTCAAAGTTCATCGATGCCTCATTGTCATTTTCACATTTCAGGAGCATTATCTAAGTTCATCGATGTCTCCTTATCTTTATTTATCCTCTGGCATCATCCAAGTTCATTTATTCCATTATATCATTTCTAATCATTACCGCGAGAGCATTGTCAAAGTTCATCGATGCCTTGTGATTTCCTAAACTATTCTAAAATCATCAGAATTGATCCTATCCTTATCAATATTATCAAAATCAATCCTATTGCGCATTAATGCCTTCAATTTGATCAATAATTCACTAATTTATCCTCTTGGGATGAATAACCTAAGATTTGTCCCTATTCTTTATGAATAAATTATATTTATTCATTCTTATCCTAAGTCTTCACAATTGAATAATTTTTAATTAATTAATTTTCTAATTCTAATTTATGGGATTTTATAATTTCATAAATTCTAATTTTTATTTGTGAGGAATATTGATTTATTTATTGAAATAAATCCTCCTAATCCCACCTAATTTGTCATATCCCTTAATTGTGATTCATATCCCTATTAAGATGCTTCATGATATCTTCCATATTTCCTCCTTCAATTCTCCCCTAATCATACTTCCAATTTCCTGCCTCCCTTTCCCTCCATTATGCATTGATTTTATGCATTCTAATTCACCTAATTGCCTCTCATTTTCTATAAATTGAGATGCAATCCTCTCATTCAATTTAGAACCACTATCTCCTAGTATTTGTGTGATCATTGTTTTGGCCTTCAACACTTGTGCATTTTTTTCATTGACAAGGAGCAACATAATCTACTCTATGGAGAAGAAAGGAGAGCATTTGAGCATCACTTGAAGGGAGTTTTTATGTGTTATTTGCATATTATTTTAAATTCCCATTTCAATGGCTCTAATGTTAGGTTAGATAGGTTAGCATATTGTTTAGGGTTTGTGGTTACCTAGATATGCTTCTTATGCCTTTTTCTGGTCTTACATTTGATGAACCCAACGTGAACATGCTAAAAATCTGATAAATTTGTTTGCATGCAGGTTTTCAATGATTTAATCATATCTCCTAAATGGCTTGGAATTTGTTTGTGAAATTTTTATTGTAGGTTTGGGATGGTATCAGGAGCCTACAGTCCAAATTTCAAATTTTTTTGATTAATGTTGTGCAATTTATTTTGTTTTTATGATTTTTCATAAAAAAATTAATTTGGGCGCAAATTAGTGAATTTCTCTAAAAAATTTACATTTCTAGAAAGCTCTTCAAAATCTAAATGGGGTCTATTATCTGAGTTTTTCATTTTTACGAAAAATAGTGACTGAAATAAATACATCTTTGAAAACTGGTCTAATTTGAAGAATAGGGTCCCTAGGGCACTAATTAAGGAATTTTTTTAAAATTCTTACATTTTTGGAAAGCTCACTAATTTTTAAGAGGGGTTATTTCTTTCCATTTCTACTTTTCTAGTCTAGAGATATATCTAAAAATTGGATCTTTATGACTAGGTAAAAAGCATAAATAATCAAGGTGCACTTGTTCCAATTTCAATTGATTTGTATGCTTTTCCTTTGTATGCATGTTTTCTATGTTACTGATTATTTGTGCAGCACTTTGGCAATCATGGGATGAAGAAAATTTGATAAAACTACTAATTTATCTATTGTTGGATTTTTAATGAACACCTTGCATGCTTTCATAAAACTTTCGTGTCTGCATTTTGAAACACTTCAGTTTGGTGCTTAAAAAGAATCATTTCTTTCATGTGTCTAAAGTGTCTTTTAGATTGTAAACCCTAAGAATTATATGAACATTGTTGGAAATGAGTTGAGTAACTGAGAGGGGAGGGTGAATCAGTTACCACAAAACTAAATCCAAGTCCCTTAGATGTCTTAAATAAATTTATCATTGTTGCTCGGTTAACACAGATATTCTACTGTCACTCGGTTAACATAGAAAATCTTAAAATATTAACTATGATTATCCTTTAGTAATTAACTTGCAGAAACACAAACCATAAAGATGTTGGAAATACAATAATGGGAAAGCAAGATACTGAGAGGGGGGGTGAATCAAATCTTCAAATTTAAACACTTAAAACAAACTGATCCACATTCATACATATATGAATCTAATGTAATCTCAGATAGCATCCACACAATGAAATAAATAACACATAACACAATAACAATCTCCCCCTTTGATATTAGTGGCAAAAACCCTTATCATTACTTCCGTTCATTTCATCAAAATATTTCCTAAGTACACTAAGTACTCCCCCTAGGAATATACTCAGAAATAATCCATACAAAAAGTTTACATGCCTTCAAAAATTATATACAAGTGTACCTGTTCTATACTGATGTATCATATTGTATCCTTTCCGACTTCCTTACCATCTTCCCCCTTGTTTTTGTCACTGATTTCTGGTGGGGTTAAGTTGTACTTATCCAAAAAATGTTTATGAAGCTGCAAGGTGGATTCAAATGTAGTATCCCAGCTTTCCTTAGCAATTTTCATAACTTCCAATTTGATTTCTAGCTCGGCAGCTAGACTCACTAAAATTTCTGTAGTCAATAGATTTTCATTGCTCTGTGACAACTCCTTTGCAATTGAAAGTTCCTTCTATATTACCTCCAAGTGAGGCAACAGGCTTGTCTGAATAGTTATCAATTTGGCCCTTATTTGACCATCTTCAGCCATAAGCTTGGCTATTCTCCGTTGTGAATTTATCAACTTAGTAAGATGTAAAGAACTAGAGGTAGTATCTTTACCCAAAGTAGTGCCAGTTGATCTCAAATCTAACTGTAGCTTCTCAACAAGCTGTAGATTATCCTTTGTGAAAAATTCAACA
>MU223493.1:597687-608586 GCA_018584345.1 Thuja plicata
TCTTCATCTCTTCCTGTCTCTTCTTCCTCTTAAGTAATTCCTGAAGAGTCCCTATTTGTTCAAAAGATAACTCATTGGGATCCCATTGTGGAATCACAATGACTTCATCTAAAGTTACATCTAGAATCTGAGACTTCTTCAGAATTTTATTTTTCTTCAACTCTGGAGAACTTATGCTCGGCAGCATAATATCTTTCCCTTTGACAGTGTCAATGTCCAATGCCTCTTTTAATTTTGTCAATATTGTCTGGGGGTTCGGCATAGTGCCAGTTTTAGGACCTGTAGGAGTGGCTGATGTAGAGTGTGGTAGATCAACCAACACTTGCATTGCCTCTTCTTCTTTAGGCTTATCAACAGTATCTGTTATCACTACTCCACTATCTAAAATTGTTTTCACAACCTCTAAAATAGGTCGATTCTATGAAGTTACCTCTTTTTCATTTGCTTGTTGTCTCTCTTCACTTTTCTGATCATTGACAACTTCAATTATCTCATCAGATGTTGTGGTCTTTCCTTATTCAGTACCAGTTGCCTTAATAGGCGAATCAATGTAAGTACCACTCGGCATATCTTGTTCCTCGGCATTCAAATTGCTTGGATCATCAACTATAAAATCCATAGGACTGTCTACAGTCAGATCAACAGAATTATTTGAGTCTAATGCACCTTTAGTTTTGTCTTGTTCTATGGTAATTTGATCTTGAGTTATTTGTGGCTCAGGGGTAGTCTTCACTTCAACTTCTTTTGTATTTTCCTCAGATGTCCCTTCACTAGATTTCTTATCTTTTGGAACGGCCAGTCCAAAGATTTCCTTCTATATTCTTGTGCTTTGTTGTACTACACCTTCAATATCATTTTTCAGAATAGCATAGCCTCTGAGTTTAGGAACAAACCTACTCTTGTAATCCTCAATGAATTTGGCTCTTTGTTTTGAGGTTAACTCAGGTATTACCTGGGCTAGAGTTCCTTCCCTAATTTGTCTTTCTGTGGCAAGTTCAAATTCCCATTTGCTTGACAGAAAATCATATAGTTCATTTGGCACATGATTTCCTATCTCTATAGGAGTTAATTTGAAAGTACTCATCATGTCCAAGAGTGCTTCCTAAACTTTGTGCCTATCCACATTATTCAATTTCTCATACTTAATGAACTTAAAACTTGCTAACCCTGCTTAATTCCTCAAAGTGTCACATACCTCATCAATACTAGCTGGTTTCTTGAATTGTGTTGTAGGTATGTTGCTGGGTTCATCATTTTTTGTCTTTTCCTCATCACTATCTATTCCCAAATTTAGTCTCCTTCTTGGACTTTTTGGTGGCTTACTCAGCTCAGCCTTAGGAGAAACCTTAGCTTCCTTTCCAGAACTACTTTTTGCAAATTTCCTCTTACCATATACTTTTGTTTGTACTTCTACTGGAGAAGTAATAGTAGATGCTCTAGTCCTTGGACAATTAGCTGTAGGAGGTGTAACCTTAGGTTTAGCTTTTCTTTTCTTGGTTACTATGACAATTGATGGTCTTTTTCCCTTAGCTTTCTTAGTGACCTCTTCTGATGCACTCACTTCCTCTTCTATAGAAATATCCTCACCTTGTCCAATGGTTAGGCCTAAAGGTGCATCCTCAGGTTCTTCATCACTACCTAAACCAACTATTTTCTTTAGATTTTTCACAATCTTCTTTCTTTTCCTCTCCATAGTTCCCTCATTCAAGCTTTTAGAAATTTTAGCTTTGGCTTCATCAAAGTTTCCAAATCTCTCTACTATAGTATCAATTTCCTCGGCTAGGAGTGCAATGATGGTAGCTAATGCTTCATCAATGTTAATTTCATATGGAAATGGTTCTAAGCATGTTATCCTAGGTGTCACAGCCTGGATGTAAGTGTTATCTGTATCAACTAGAAAACAGATTTCTTCATAGTGCTTCTCTACTAGTGACTTAGGAATTCTAGTCCTTAATCTCATTCTCTTTTTGAATTCTACAAAATAGCTCCCCATAATGCTATTGAAATTACTTCCTAATTTCTCAATACATTCACTAATATGAACTATTATGGGTCTATCCTTTTTCCAAACAATATTTCCCAGTGTAGGAAATGTATCCTAAATGTAGAAAAATATACAGACTAGTAAGGAACCAAACTTACATGATGAGCTCTTAGCCTTTCTGATTGATGCTAGGTTCTCAGCTAATTGTGTCTGTTGTAGCTCGGCAAGATCATATGTGTGACTCTTATTTACAATTTTCCATGCCTAATCAACGGTTGTACAAGGAACACTATCCAATATGCTTGACTGATAGAACTTATGTGCTATTACTCTTACTCCAAAGTCAAGTTCTAGGTCAGTAATTGTAGAGATAGTAATACCTCTATTGTTCCATATGGCTCCAGTGTTCAGTGTAATTTCTTCTTTCCTATTATCTCTCATTGTCTATTTTTTGTTTACTACAGGATATCCAGTCACTCAATGAATCATGCTTTTCGTGATCTTGACTGGTCCGTTATCCAACCAAATACACATGTCATGAACTCAGCTAAGGATAACCTTAATCCATTCATATTTGAAACCTTGTGGAAAATCTAGGGCACAAGTTAACCCTTTGTCGGCTAAATGTTTGAATTCTGCCTTTAGAACTCCATTGACACACAATTTATTGTAGGATTTCCTTAATTCACAATCACCTACTTCACCAATCTTAACCATATAACATGATCAAACATCATGGATCATAAGTACCTTGGGTGGAATGGATGAGAGGGCTCCCGTTAAATCACTCTGAATCACACTTTCAGGAATGGCTCGAAAGTTGAGAGGTTCACATTCATCACTCTATACTAACTAAATTTGTTGTTGTTCTCCCTCCATACTCTTAGCTAGTGCGGAAGAACTTGCATCCATAATCTTGAAATTAGGGTTCAAAAGATGAAAAATTGAGTACCTCGGCAAGTAACGCTTCGCACTGTTCACCTTAGGATTGCCGACGGCATGCTGATGAAATCTTTGATGCTAACTTTGTTAAGATCAATTCTGCAAATTACTTCAATCGCTACATAAACAGTAAAAATCGCAAGGTAAAAATGAAGTGTCAACTGTTCATCCTTTATAGACTTTGAAAGGTCAAGGTAGGTAAGCAATGAATGTTCTACCCATTGAGTTAGTGCAAGCTAGTTTTCCTTAGCTTTAACATAACTTGCATCCCACTTGGCTTACTAAACTCGGCCTTCACAAAACTTTACTCAGCACTCACTAAAGAACTCAGCCTTAGTGTCCATGAATAGTACTCGGCACCTATAGTGCAATTGGCTCAACTCAGCATTTGTCTTCAAAATATTTCTTGGTGCATCTTTAACATATGCAAATATGGACTTTTGTACATTTCATGTTAGGAACTTATGTAAGATAAGAGTTTTAGATGCAGTTCCTTACATACCTCTTTTTCTTAGTTGGAGATGATGTGATCACCTGATCCATTGGATTGGGTGACCTCGGCTTCACGAGCTTCACTGTTGCATGGTTTAGACTTCTTAACCCATGTCTTGTTCATCTGTTCCCTTATTTTCTCAACAGTAGGAGCAGGTACCCTAATCTTGCAATCTTTCCTTGTATGACCAATTTTCAGACAACTGTGACAAACTAGGCTTCCATTCATCCAACTTTTAGATTTTCCTCTGAAATGTGTCCTTATGAAATTTTCTGGAACATGTCCATACTCACCATAGTAATGACAACTATGCCATGTATTTTAATCCCAATTGTGAGTATTGCCTTTTCTTGGTGATTTCTCTTGTACCTTTGATGTCCACTGTTGTTTACCTTTAGATCTGCAATTGTGTGCTCTATGACCATATTTGTGACAATTATAGCAATTACCATTGATTCTAGGTGTTTTTCTTGCCTTTGTCTTACATTCATGTGCTTGATGTCCAAACTTATTACTGTTAAAGCAGTAACCATTAAAGTTAGTTTTCGGATTGGACTTACCATTCTTGTTTCGGCAAATGTTTGTTGTATGACCTAGTTTCCCACAGTGGTGACAAATAGGTTTGTTGTTTCTTGGCTTTGTATGCCTTCTTTCACCTGTCTTAGATGATTCTCCATCTTCAGTGGTTGTATGTTGTTCAGTGTGACCTAATCTAGAAGAATCTTTAGGTCTTCTTGATGCTTTCACCAGTTGTTCAAAGTAGCTCATAGCTGCACTCGGATCATTCACTCTGTTATTAAGTTCTTTCTCAGATCTCAATTCATCTTTCAATTGACTATTCTCAAATCTAAGATTTACAATCTCCAAGTCTTTCCTACTGATCTACCGATTCACAAGTAGTAGTTGATTTTCCATGTCTACTTGATTGAATGTCATAGTTTGTACATCATATGTTCTTTCATCAAGTCTGGTAGTCATTATTCTCTTGTCTTCTTCTTCCATAGCATTGTCATCTTCAGCTTTCTTTTTATGTTCAACAACTTCACACATTCTTATTGATTGGGCTTCTTGTTCCTTTTTTAGGTTTTTGACTTCTTCACATAGTGCACTGTTCTTTTCAAGTAGATCTTCTATTTCTGCATCGCTCTTAGTAGAATCTCCATTCTGAAATAGATTTGTGGTGTCCTCTTCCTAATAATGAGTGTCATTCACTAGTTTGGCCAAATCTTTCCTTGCAGTCAAGGACTTCTTTAATTATTGTCTAGCAGTCTCAAGTTGTTGTAGTGCTAGCTGAATATCAATCTTTTTATTCTCAATGACTTTACCCATCTTGTAGATCTCCATCTCAAGATCTATATTCTCAAGCTGATTATGACCTTTTTGGAGAACTGAGCTCTGATACCAATTGTTGGAAATACAATAATGGGAAAGCAAGATACTAAGAGGGGGGTGAATCAGATCTTCAAATTTAAACACTTAAAACAAACTGATCCACATTCATACATCTATGAATCTAATGTAATCTCAGATAGCATCCACACAATGAAATAAATAACACATAACACAATAACTTGGTAACCCAGAAACCCAAATAGGTAAAACTGGGGTGGGGGTGACACCCACAAAATTCTCCACTACTACAGTAATAAAGTGTACCTGTTAAAGCTACAAATGTTGATTACAAAATGTAATCTACCCTATTAAAGATCTTCTCGATTAAGAGCTAAAGATCATTACAATCTACCCTATTAAAGGATTTCAACTTACAATAAAGTAAGCACTCTGTTAAGAGATAAAGAAAGGTCTGCTAGAACCACTCTATTAAGAGATTTTCACCTGATACAATGATTAGAATGTCTCAAGTATTGATCCTTCATTATGCATTCTCATGCTGATGATAGATCTCCTCTTTCCAGTACCTTCTATGATCTCATAATCTGATATACCTTTACTCTGTT
Source organism: Thuja plicata (assembly GCA_018584345.1). Classification (NCBI taxonomy): domain Eukaryota; kingdom Viridiplantae; phylum Streptophyta; class Pinopsida; order Cupressales; family Cupressaceae; genus Thuja; species Thuja plicata. The sequence continues at coordinate 603,065 of MU223493.1, forward strand.
GTTCACTGTGTTGTCTCTCTGTTAGATCTCTGCTTCTTAACAAAATAACCCTCTGTGCATTTCACTTCAAAATGCAGTCGCCACACACATACATACATATTAAAAATAGGGTTTCGAAGCAATCTAATATATCTGTTCAAGTCTCATAGTGAGATCTAGATCAATGATCAAGATCTAATACCCATATCTTGATGGTATTACAATTAATGTTCATGCATAGGATAAAATAATTAAATGCATAACTGACTTTGTAGAAGAATATTAAATACATACATAAGTCAGCCCAAAAAAGCTTATACAAGTCGGCCAAATCACTTATCCTTGAAGTTTGAATCATTCCAGACATGTATACAAAAACTGTTATGCTCGGCACTTAACATCTTTGTATCCTTCTCGGCTCGACAATGTAACTAGGCAAACTGAAAACTGCTCGGCAATGTTGATCTGCCTTGCATAGTTTTAGCTCAGCCACAGTGATAGCCAACTAAAACTGCCTAAGTGAATGACTAAGTGTTGGTCACTTATCATCAATAGAACTTAGAGATTAACAAAAGCAAATAACAAGTACACAAATAACACCAAGATTTAACGTGGAAACCTAATATGGGAAAAACCACCAATTTCAACTAGTCATTGTTTTTCACTCTTCTGAAATGAGCCCTATTAGGATCCAACCCTGTTAAAGGTTACAATAACACACTTTTAGGTGTGACCTTGTTAGAGGATTTAATCACCCTATAAGGAGTGGCCTTGTTAGAGGTGTAGACACCCAAAATTGACCTGGTGTCTTAGTATCAGCAAATCTCATCAAAATGCTTAAAATGCTTCAAAATGGATCAAAATCAAATTAAATGGACATTTATCAATCAAACTGGATTAAATCAAATAAAATCAAAGGATTAATTAATAATGAAAGAAAATAATCAAATATAAGCCTAAAAGGGATCAATCAAAATTATATAATTGATTTTAATCAATTAATTGTATAGTTTTAAATCAAAAATAAAAATGAACCTATTCACCCTTACATGGCTAATTTAATTAATTGATTGAATTAAATAAATCTTAATTTCTTTCAACATAATTTGATCAACCAATGAGAATTGAGGACTTTGTCTCTTTGTCCCAACCTTTGAGACAACCATTTAAATGGTCCCCCCATTTGAAACCATTTGAGGGATCAAACTCAACCAAGGATTAACCCATGGTTAATTCACTCTACCCCATACCCTTGGTATTTTACTATAAATACAAGCCATTTCTAAGCATAAACATATCCTAGAAAATTTGAATGCATAGCATCATCACTATAGGCAATTTGAGAGCAATTGAGTAGTATCTTGAGTATTTGAGAGCAAATTGTGAAGATTTTATCATTTGTCATGAGCATTTGATTTTATCTTTGAGATATTTTGAGAGAATTGAGAGCTAGATTAGGCATTTATCATCAATTTCTCATTCTAATATGGTCACTAGTGGAGATTAAGACTGAGAGCTCTACCTGCAAAGCCTAGTTAGAGAACCATGGAATGTTATGTATGTTAATTTCAATTCTTTAGATTAAATTGTTTGTTTCTTTCTATAGAATTGTAGCTAATCATCCTAATTTCATGAAGGTGTATTAATTCACACACAAATGGTGCCCACTGTGGGGCTTTAGGCCTCATTTTACATAATTTTATCAAATTTTTGTGTGTTTTTGCTTCACTTTTATGTCTATTTGTAGAAAATAGGTGAAATGACATGTATGAGCATTTAAATGACGCTTGCAGTTTCTATTCTTTCTCTGTCTTATTTTCTGTGCCGCATATGAGACAAAGTGTGACACATGAGCCGGTAAAGTGTCACCTACAAGCTGCAAAGTGCCACCTATGAACAGTCAACTGCCACGTGTGATCTGTTCTATTTTGCATTTAAAACATTTTGTGACACTTTCAAAGTTTATTTTACCACCTGTGCATTTTTTTATGTAGCATAGTAAAGTGTTATTTACACTTTGAATGTTTTAAATAACGCTTGCTAACAGTGAAATGTCGTGTATTAGTTGCTTAATGTCGCTTACCATTTTTTGTTATATTTTGCTATCAGATCTTTAAATTATATTTTCTAACTCTTTGTTTGTGTTTTTCCTGTAGATGAGCAAACACAGGAAAGTACAAAAACCAAAATTTTGAGTCACAAAGCCAAGCAAAGAGGTAAGAGCACAAATCAAACATAATAATAAAATTCATGCTTCCAACATTTTAGAAAACTTAAAGGAAGAGGAACACCTTTATGATAATTACATAAAAGTGATTTTTGCTTATAAGAAGAAATTCCCTACGCTTTGAGTTGATTTCTTGTTTTTAAGTTCTTTAAATTGATTCTTGCAAATTTGGATTAAAAAGAGCTTAGGAGCATGTTTTCAAGTTGATTTTCAATATTTCTTCACTTTGTTGGTTGTGTTGACTAACTTGTTGGAGGAGCCGAAGTGGGAATGATCGCCACTAGGTGAGTAGTAAAAAGAAAACATTAATAAAAAATGCACCTAGCCTTTGCTAGCTTCAAAAATGAGGTATTGATCTTATCAAACTTACATTGATTAAATTGCGACATTATTTTAAATCTAGTTAATAGGAAAACCTCTATTACTACCCAAGTTGAACAAGCATTAGGCATATGCTCTCCACTTTTCAAAGTGGGTCAAAAATCCAAACGTGTGAGTTCAATTTGGTAGAAAGAAAGGGAGGAATTAACCAAACATTTCATTTATAAGAACCTCCTTGTCAAAAGGTTGAAAAAGAATAAGTGTGCTTGAAGTGTTTGGAATGAAGGAAGACAATAGGGATATGCTCTTCACTCTTTGAGTGAATCAAATTCCCAAACTTGTTGGACTAAGTTCATTTTTCCGCTTTCCATGTATGCTAGATTAAAATAGAGCTTTAGAGGGCCTACCTCCTGAGAATTCCTTTACGAAGGCGGTGAGAGGGAACGACCCAAAGTGGGAGACAATCGCTTTCGCCGCGATATCATCCAACCCACTATAAATAAATGCACTTTACCTTAATCAAAAAGTGACTAAGTTGTGTGCAAGTCATCCTCACTTCCTCAATTAGTCCTTTGGGATTGTGGAAAATTGTACTTTTGTGCATGTGGGAAGCCCGCAAGGGAGTAAAGGAACTTGACATGATTTAGAATGGAGGTGTGATTAAAACTGGTTAAAATAGTAAACCTACCTTCTATAGCCATTGTTAAAAGCCATATTTGTTTGACTCTAGGTAGATTGCTTGGAGGAACTTCTTGTGCTATACTTGTAAAAATGACCGAGAACATACACTTTTAGTGTTGTTTTAGGGTTATGGTACAAAGTTGATGTGTGTGTTGAGTTTGTATTTCATTTTTGAATAAGAATATTCTCTGACAGCTCTAATCAAAGACTTAAATTTTTAGTAAAACCTAAAAAATCTAAAAATTCAACTTTGATTGGTAAAGTGACGTGTACAAGCATTTCAACGATGCTTACAAACAATCTTTTGACGTGTAACAACCTAAAATAATGCTTTCCATCTATTAAACACCACGTAAGTCACTGGAAAGTGCCACTTGGAATCAATTTAATAATGCCTATCAATAGGCAAATGCCGCGTACTCACTACAGAGTGCCACGTAGAGCAATTCCAGTCACCACGTAATAACTTTAAAGTGACGCGTATGCAACAGGAAGTGACGCCCAGAAACAAAGAAGGGCAAACAGTGGATACTTACCGAGGGTTTGAAAATAAGATACTAACATTTTTTGATACCCTTTTGGACGTTTTACCTCTACGTATACTCAACTTATTCAGAATCTTCCATTATTGGACATTTCACAAAATCATCCAAGGATTGATCATTTAAGTGAGATATAAAGCCTAAGATATTTAATCTATTTATGTTCATGCCATCTTTTACGTGATCTCATTATATCAAGTCTACCCTACGACCTGACGAATCCTATCTAAGGCAAGAGTGTCCTTTTTCAGGTGATCCTTTTACTTCTTTAAGACCTTTACAACAACCTATAAAGGAAATGGAGCCAAAAATGTCCTTTCCATTAGGCAACATGGATCCTGATCAAATCAATCATGTTAAAAAAGACACGAACAATAATGGAGGGGGAAATGGTGATCCTAATAATCAAGGGTCAAACAACAATAACAATGGAGGAGGAAATATTTACCCTAACAACCAAGGGTTAAACAACAACAATCTCAAAGGAATTAATCTTGACCCTAATGATGAAGAAGCAACCAATGAAAAGTTCAATGAAGCAATGCAAAGTCCCTTCTTCATGAAACTCATGGAAAAAGTGTTGGGAAAGGACAAAGAAAAATACTTCTTAGACCTAGCACAAACGGGTCTCAAAATTCCCCATGACTATGATGTCAACAAACTTAAACAAAAAGAAGATGAGGCTAACCCTATTAATATCATGAACAAGCAATTCCAACTCTTCCAAATACAATTGGACATGATAAAACAAAGCGGGGTTCCTAAACCCTTTTCTATCAAAGCTTTGTGTCCTTTTCCGTTTGATAAGTCATTAATCATGGTTCCATTCCCAACTAATGCAATCTTTCCTAAATATGACAAGTATGAATGAACAATTGATCCTCAAGATCACTTAAGGGAATTTTGCATTAGGTCTAGAGTTCATGCATGATACAACTTACCTAATTGTTGGAGATTTGATTCTAAGCAGTTGATTGATTGTATGTTTTTCATTGATGACAACATATAATACACAGTAGTAATTCTGTATGTACTTATCAGAATGATGATATGAAGATTTGCGTGGATAGATACATGTTGTTGACATGTTTATGATGTTATTTTCATACACACAGACCTAGATATGATGTTTCAATAAAGTTATGTAATTTTGTTATTGGCAGTTACAGTTCTGAAAGTGTAACGGTTTAGGGCCGACGTATATCACATGTTTCTTGAGTTGCACATATATTTTGTATATGCATGTGTATATTCATGATTATTTATGAGTTGATGATATTAATCCAAAGGCACCAAACATGTTTCAAGAAGATTGCAAAGTTAGAGTTAAATTGGTGAGGCCTACTTAGTGAACTGTCGCGTCTATTCATTTTATACTTGTGTGGTTGTAATAATGCTTGCGTGCTTAGTAGAGCCAACAAGGATGTTATGAAGAGTTTTCTTATAGGTCCCATGATCTCATACTTTGAGGAAGATACTTATAGCAATTCAAATGTGATGCACTAAGTGTGAATTATATGAAAAGATAAGAAAGATGTACAGAGAAGATTATCAGAGTTGGTTCATTCATCAAGAGTCTATGTGAAGAAGAAGTGAAAGATTGCAATACACTGGAACTGATCAAGATATCAGGTCTAGTCTATATTTCATCATCAGATATAGTGCATATCTATTATACAGAAGGTTGTAGCCTTCACCATCAAGCAGTGAGCTTTTGAACAGTGAGTCCACCACCCCTAACAGGGTTATTTGTAAAAGACTCCTAACAGGGT
>MU223493.1:638935-659716 GCA_018584345.1 Thuja plicata
CAAGAAGTAAGTCTTTAAACTCAAATTGTTTAATTTGTGAGTTTGAGCCAAAATCTGTCAATGCTGCACTAGATAATGAAGAATGGATAAGTGCTATGAATGATGAGATTGAGAAGATTGAGAAGAAGAAAACATGGTCACTTGTGCCAAGACCAAATGACAAGAATGTCATCGGTACAAAATGGATATTCAGGAATAAGCTGAATAAGAATGGAGAAGTCACAAGTAACAAAGCAAGACTAGTGTGCAAGGGGTATGCACAAGAGAAAGGTATAGACTATGGAGAGACCTTTGTACCCATTGCTAGGCTAGAAGGAGTAATAATACTACTTGCTTATGCTGCATACAGAGGATTCAAAGTATATCAAATGGATGTCAAGTTAGCATTTCTAAATGGAATTCTTGAAGAAGAGGTATACATTGAACAACCAGAAGGGTTTGTGGATCCAGACAAGAGGAACATGGTATGTAGACTTTACAAAGCCTTGTATGGATTGAAACAAGCTCCTAGAGCCTGGTATGAATGACTTCATTCCTATCTAATAAGTATTGGATTCATAAGGACTAGTGAAAATAGTAATCTTTATTTGAAAGAAGATACTAATGCTAACACTTTTATTGCTGAAATATGTGTTGATGACATCATATTTGGAGGCAATGATGTGCTATGCAAATCATTTACTGATGATATGAGCAAAGATTTTGAGATGTCTATGTTTGGAGAGATCAAGTTCTTTCTTGGTCTACAAATCATTCAACAAAGTGAAGGAATTTTCATTACACAGTCTAAATACATCAAAGAGGTCCTGAAAATATTCAAGATGGAAGATTCCAAACTAGTTGGAACACCGATGGCTACTAGATGCAAATTAACAAAGGAAGACAAGTCAACAGAGGTAAATCAGACTTTGTACAAATCAATGATAGGAAAACTCATGTATGTTGTACACACTAGACCATATATTGCACATGCAGTAGGAATTGTTGCTAGATTTTATGCTAACCCCAGGGAATCACATATGACTGTTGTGAAAATATTTCTAGGATATTTGAAGAATATTGAGGAATTTGGCTTATGGTATAGAAGAGAAGGCAAATTTGAACTTAAGGTGTTTACTAACACTGATTGGGTTGGAAATCTTGATGACCGAAAGAGCACAACTGGAGGGGTATTCTTCATGGGTGACAGACTTGTCACATGGATTAGCAAGAAGCAAGGATGCATCTCTTAGTCTACTACAGAAGCAGAATATGTTGTTGATGCTGCAAACTACTCAAATATTGCATGGATCAAATAGTTTCTGGAAGGTATGCATATGAAGATCTCAGAACCAGCGATTATCTATTGTGATAACACCAGTACAATAAACATTTCCAAGAATCCAGTCATGCATGCAAAGACTAAACACATTGCCATCAAGTATCATTATTTAAGAGAACAAGTTTAAGAAAAAGAGGTGATACTTGAATATGTGCAATCAAAAGAACAATTGGCCAATATCTTCACCAAGCCACTGCCCAAGGATACATTTGAGTACTTGAGAAAGAGACTAGGGGTCAAACCCTTGTCTACCAGTAAGTAAAAGATTGAAGGTTGCATCAGCCATATATTATCAGAATATCATTCATGATTGATGCAAGCAAAGATGAACTTCAAAGCTACATCTATATACATAAAGGTATATATCATAAATGAGCACAAGATCATATTGTTGTATTGATGATGGATAAGGTAAATTCAAGAAATATATTATGGATAGAAGAAAATAATTGTTTAACATGAATGTCAGATATTTGTAAAATATTTGTTTGGCATTGTTGTCAAAGGGAGAGAATGTATCCATATTATCATCAGAAACTATTCATTATCAGATTACTCCAAAAAGGGAGAGATCATATCCATAGGGAGAGAATTTGTATAAAAGTTGCAAACAAAAGATACAGACATCAAAGAAAAAGAAAAGTCAAAAGAGAGAAATTGACACAAATAGAGGACACAACACATCAGAAGAAGAAACACAGAAAACTACAAGAATCAAATCTAAGCTAACACAGAGCTTACCAACGGTCAGACATTTTTATCAGTTATCAAAACAAACTGTTTGGTAATTTGATGAATCTCAACAATTGTATTTCATATTGTATTAGAAATAGTATAGTGTAATAATATAGTATGTTGCCATCAATGCCAAAGGGAGAGATTGATGACATGTAACTAATTGAATGTTTGATAATGTTAAGTTGAAGATGGTGCAAGACATTAAAATAGTTAATGGTTTGTATTGTCATTGATGTCAACTTGATATCCTCTGTACGGTCATGTACATAATGCCAAAGACTTCAGAGAATCAATGGAACAAATATTATGCTTTCAACAATGCATAAAAGTCAAGTATTCACTAAGTGACAGACAACACCAACGGAGTGCACACCATCGGTAAAGACAGAGAAAAAGGTCACAGTGATACCCGATGAGCAGAAGACAGTGTTTCCCGACAAAGAAGAATTATAGGATGCCCAACGAACTAAAAATAGAGTTGCCCGATGGACAGAGATCCCAAAGCTAACTAGAGTTACACTGACAGAACTGGCAGTTGTCACCGACGACGAATAGCAGAGTTGACCGATAGAACAGAGAGTTAAGAAAATGACAAAATATCTAGCTGGCAGAGCTTAAGGATAGACTTAACTAGTTTTTTTATTTGTTTTATTCAACCACAGTTAAGTAATTGATTTAAATAAGATTTATACAGTTGGCAAGAAGATAACTACAAGATAAATCAGGAGTTAAATCCGTAAATCAATTTGGCTGGATTGTTTTTCATGCCAAGAATCAAGAATGAAGGAATATCATGTCTATATAAGAGACAATCATAATTCATTTTTGTATGCAATCAGATACATGAAAGGGGAGTGAATAGAAATAAGATGCTGAAGAGAAACTGGCGAAGGATAAACTTCATACAGTCCTGATCAATCAAGCTGAGGAAGAGCTAAAGAATTCTGCAGACACCAATGAACAGTGAATCATAGCATCAGAGAGAAGAAAGTGTGGAGCACAAAGGAATTTAATTGATACATTGATCAGAGAGGTATTGTACTTAAATAGATCTAAAAATCTGCAATTCAAGTTGCATTAGAAATAGGTCATTGCATTTCAGTTTAACCATTGAAGCATTAAGTCTCTTAACAGAGCAGGACTTAACCATCTTCTATAATTGGGGTATATCCTAACAGATTACCAAAAAGTTTGATTCATGAAAGTAGCATTGAATTTGCATAAAGCATATTGACAGCCTAAGAAGAAGGTTGATTCAAGGATGGTAGCAAGATTTTCCTAAAGCTTATTGACAGTCTAAGAAGGAAGTTGATTCAAGTATGGTAGTAAAATAGATGCTAGATACTAAGTGACAATCTATATGTATAAAATCCTCTAACAAGGTCACACTTAATAGTGTGTTTGTAACCTTTAACAGGGCTGGATCCTAACAGGGCTCACTTTAGAAGAGTGAAAATTTGGGGTACCTGTCCCAATGGTTTTTTCCCTTAACAGGGTTTCCACATTAAAATCCATGTGTTATGTGTGTATGGTTTATTACTTTATTGTTTTACATTTCACATATGCATTTCTAGATTGATTGGTATACTCTGGATATTTAGTGAGTATCAGTAAATAAGTTTTACTGCTTATCAGTAATCAAGGAGAATAAGGATAGACAAGGTAAACTGACATACAATTAATTATTTCAAAGTATTTCAAGGAATGCATCTTATAGGGACTTAATAATATGAGGTGTATTGATTGGTGGATTAAAGTTTAAAGGATAAATTTTTGAGGCCACTGATTCACCCCCCCCCCTCTCAGTTATTACTAACAACAAGATTATTCTAAAGATCCTCAAAAGATCAATTGGTAAGTCAGGTAGAGATTGGCACCTTCAAATCAATCTAGCATTATGGGCCTATAGAACTAGTATTCGCACCCCGACAGGAGCTACGCCTTTTTCATTGGTTTATGGGGCCAAAGTTGTTCTACCCTTAGAAGTTGAAATACCACCCCTAAGAGTGTCACTACATGGATTAATTATGTATGAGGATTATAGGGTCGCCCGACTTCAACAATTGGAATTTTTGGAGGAACATCAAACTCAAGCTTATGATCATTTGAAAGTGTATCAGAATCAAATCTCACAAAATTATAACAAGCATATCAAACCACAAACCTTTCAAGTGGGAGATTTAGTATTGAGAGAGAATCCTAAAAATCAATTTGATAGAGCAAAGAAAGGAAAGTGGGAAGCAAATTGGCTTGGTCCTTTTGTCATTGTTTCTTCTTTTGGAATGGGGACTTACAAATTGGCTAATTGTGATGGTGATAAATTGCAAGAACCTATCAATAGCATTCATCTTAAGATATTCCACACCTGATCAAATGAAAGAGTATCAAAGGAAAGAGTATCAAATGAGAGTATTAGATGAGTCAACATCTTCTTTGTACATGGGAAAGAGTAAAAATCCAAAAAAAAAGGAGAAAAGATCAAAATACAACAAAAATTAGAAAGTTCAAAAAGCCAAAAACATTGGAAAAGCAGAAAATCAGAAAAAGGAGAAAATTGAGCATGAAGAAATCAAAAACATTGCAAAATCAAAAAATGTTGTCTTGGTGAAAACCTAGCAAATAGGTGCCTTGATGATAAAAAAAATCAAAAAAGAAAAAATTGAAAAAAAAATGAAAAAGAGAAAAGTGCCTTGGTGAAAACCTAGCAATAGGGGCCTTGGTAGCAAAAAAAGAAAAAAAAAAGAGCAATAATCCCAAAAGGTGAAAACCTAGAAACAGGCGCATTTTGTCCCTTAGGTCTTTCCTAGTTACATTTGTACATATTTCATTTTACCATCTCATTTGTCCATATCCTCATTGCATTCGTCATTTGTGCATAAGTCATAATAAAGTCTTTTAGCTGCTTTGTTGCATTCTAGGTTTCATTTGCCCAAAGTTTCACATTTATCACTTGGGGGCAATCATCATGGATTTTTGGTACCAAATAGATTCAAAAGTGCAACAATCTTGGTCACACAACAGAAATAGATTTTCAGATTCAGAGAAAAGAAATTTTAGAACCTTTGATGGATATCATTGTTCAACCCTAAATAGTTTGATCCTACAACATGATCCTTGAACTCCATTGACTTATTTTATCAGGATTAAAAATTGACAACACTTAAATGATCAGAATGTTTGGAATTCTTTTTGAAAATCTTGATACATTGCTACACACTTGAAATTTTTGGTGACTTTTTCATTGACTTTTTCAAATCATGTCTTTTTAGCTAATCGATGATGTTTCGACTAGATTGGCGATGATGAAGACATGATATTTTTCTTGGCTTTTGTGTGACTATTTTAAGGGAAATCCTTTTACTTATGTGAATTTTTCTAAGGACATGGTCATTAAAGAACTATCAAGGACATTCATATAGAACAAAGGGTTAACCTTTGTTTGTTTACGCAAAAGGATACCTTGGCTATTTAGATCTTCCATATCTTAATACCAAAATCCACTTGAAACATTGAATCCGTTGAAACCGGTATTCATACTCCCATAGTTGGCCATTCAACTAGTGAGGGTTGTACCAGGTTCCTAAAAGAGGTTACCAAATGAGCTGAAAGTCATATTCATATTCTTATGGTCGCAGTGGCACCAGTAAGGATTGTATCAACTCCGAGTTCCACAATGCTCAATGATGAAAATATATCTCTTTTGTAGTTCTTTTGCAAAAATCTAGTGACCTTTAGTTGCATTGCATTGCATTTTCATGTTAGATTAATTGCATTATTTAGAGTAAATTTTCCAAGGACAAGGGGGTTCATCATGTTGGGGGTTACATCAAAAAATTTCAAATGGTTTAAAATCAATTATGTGAGATTATCTTTTGCATTCATAGCATTAATCATTAATCATTATTTATACATATCTTGAGTGAAAACAAAAAAAAAAGGTACATTAATCATTATTCATTTATCCTTCATCTTTTAGAAATGCATTTCATAAACTAAGTTGCATACATCAAAATCCAAAAAGCTAGTTGCATAATTTTACCATTGCACTAAGAATTGCATCCATATCATTGCATTGCATAAACCATATATCAAATTAAAATCAAAATCATATAGAAGTAGTTGTATAATCATCATTTGCATTCATTTATCTATGTCATACTCTAATACATTGCATCCATAGCATAAATAAAAAGAAAGTGCATCATAGACATCATATAGATATGCATATAAAGAAATCTCACATCAACATCAAAGGGAAATCAATCAAAGATCATCATAGATAAATTTCCATCATCAAATGTCTATAAAAAATCAGTATATCAAAGATACATTGAAAAACATGATCCATACATCAAGTCCTGATCAAAACTATATATGATACATCAATACAATATCTGGATATCAAGCTCATATCTCAAGACCCAGCTAGGGCACCTGATCCATCTCCAGCAGCACCTGATCCATCCCCTAACCCATCAGGACCCCTGTCACCTACTCTATCCTGAGTGGAAGGTGGTTCCTGACTCATGCTAGCACTCGTAGGTAACTGAGCTATCGTAGCTAGGAACTATTGTAACATCATAGTAACCTGATCTAACCGGCTAGTAACTGTAGTCATCCCTACCTGTAATCCTTGCACATCCTGAACTAATTTGTCAACAATAGGAGGAATTGGAGGTTCTTGAGATGCCAGAGGTTCCTAAGGGGCTTGTGGTGCTAAAGGAACCTGTGGTATCACCTATGCTACACTACTCTGTGGATCTACCTGAGGGGGTACCTGTCCCTATCTCTATGGAGATGTTGGTCTCTGATGATCCTGAACCTATAAAGGAACCTTCCTTGCTACCTGCACTCGTCTATGTCTCTATTCTTCCCAAGCTGTATCTGGAATGGCCTGAACATGTCTTTGCATTGGAACCTGCAATCGCCTTTGTCTAGGCTGACCAAACCCACCACCTGGAGCTCTAACATGTCCACCCCACATCTAAGGTCCTATAGCTCTTTGTACCTGAGGTACTCTTTGTATTCTCTATCTCTGAGGTCTACCACCACCACTGCTATCATCTTCATCTCCATCATTCGTCGACAGCTCATCAACATCAAGTATAGGATCTACTAGATCTGTGAATGTAGTGAAGCGATGTCGCAAAAACCACTCTCGATACTCAGTGGACATCCCTGCATCGGCTACATTTCTCTCCACTTCTAACTCTTCCACCTTCCACTTTTCTCTCCACTTCTAACTCCCACTTAATAATTTCCTTTTCCACTTAACTCTTTTCTCCTTCCATTTTTTCCTTCACTTAACTTATTCATTATTGTTTCTTTCCTCCACTTGCCAATTTATTTTTACTTAACTTTATCTACTCATCATATCCCATATGACATACCCTAGCTGATCAATCTGTGCACATGCAAACTGATAATCAACCTGATCTCCCCACATGGATCATTCTACATGTACTCTCACATATAATGCCATACCCTGTGGCATATCCTGCACTCGACCATACTGACAGAGAACTCTCCCAAATTAGAATCTCTCTATACATAGTGTTGATCGACCAATCATCCACCGAGGGGAAAACATATATGGAAGCTCATCATCATCCTCTCTCCATCCCTCACAACCCAAGTAAGGTCTTCATATGACCTGATCAATATCATCGATGGTCCGACACTAGAACTCAACCTTGCCTAGACGGCTCGAAAATCATGCCATCATATAGACATGCATATGGATATCCTCAAGCTCATACTCATGCTGATATTGGTCTCGTAATCGGGATATGCTCCTAGGTCCATAGCTGTAACAACAACTTACCTACAAAAATCATCGCATTGTGCCTGTATACAACCTCATGTAAATCATGATACAACTGCGCTAGCACGCACGATCCCCAGTCTAATCTCCAAGGATGAGCAATCAAGTCCTCTAGAATGTGGCCCCATCCGACTGAAAATCCATGACCTCTCTTATCTGATAAGAGAAGTCCTCCAATAATGGCTCCTAGAAAAGTTGGAAAAGTAGGAAATGAAGCAAATTATTCCCATGTAATGCTATCATCACCAATAGTAGTAGCTCTGAATACCCGTCTACATGCGCTACCATCATAGACCTGATCATAGTAAACCCGCTCTCCATGGGCCGGGATCCTCAATAATCTATATACATCCTATGGCGTGATGGTCATCTTGCTGAGGGGTAGATGGAATGTGTTATGGTCAGAGTGCCAATGCTAAGCCATAGCTATCAATAAACCTTGATTCAATTGAAATCAAGGAAGATCTAGAAGGAATCTGAGCTCACATGTCTCGATCGCCCGTCTCTCTGGAGGGGTCAACTCATCCACTAGATTGAAGACCCAAGCCACTATATTCTATACATACAACTTACGGTAATGTGCCTACATTTTGCAAGCGAAGTGAATTATATTAGTATTTTTCTATTTGTGGATCATTCTAAGTCAATCAAACACATTAAAACTATCTTTACTCTTTTTTTTTAGTACATCAACCTATTGTTCCTGACCTCTAGATCTTGAGAAGGGATCAATTTGTAATATCTTTTAATCAATCTAATTGACACATCAAACATTCACTGGTATGATTTTATTCTAATATCCTAAATACTAAGTAAACATCATGGAATCACATCTTTTTAGCTTGACAATCAATCTGGTCATCCAGACGATCAATCAAGGACAACTTATTTTTATTCTAAATTAGGTTTTCATCACATAACATGCTACGCATCATTTCATTATGCAAAAGTGTCATTTCATGCTACACATCATTAAAAACATCCTTCGCATCATTTAAAGTGTCGGAGGCATCGCTTTACAGCATACACGGCATTTTCAAACTCTACGCATCATTCAAACAATGATACGCATCATTTAAATCTTAAGGGTTTCCTACGCGTCATTCTAAACATGGGGTTCACATTTTGACCTAATTTCTATGCGGTTTTCAAATCCTCATATGCATCATTTGATTGTGCGAACACAACATTTCACTAGTCTAAGCTTCATTTAAATGTTCCTACGTGGCATTTTGCAAAATCTAATCTAAAAAGAATGAAAATTGGCATTAAATGCTATAAAAAAATGAGCAATAAATGCATTAGGAAGGTTTAAATCACTCACCAGAGGTCCATAGTCAAGCGGTCTCTGATACCAGCGTGCTCTCTCAAATTGATGCTCTCAGATAGGACTCTCAGATAGGAACAATCATTACTCTCAATCACAGTAAAACCAAAGCAAAATCTCAATAGTGAAAAGTGAAAATAAATGGTAAATTTGGGTTTTCAACCTATTTAAGCTATTTTGACCTAATTTTGGAGAGATTTTTACCCCCAGGACCTAAATCTGCATTTTCTGCACACTGGGGCATCTTGTGAGTTTATCATCATTCTTATTAATGTTTTCAGAAATGAAATCATTTAGATATACTTTTCATCAATCACATCATATTAACATCGGGACATCAAAATGTTTTCATTTCTGAGGGGGCATATCTTATCAGATCATCAAATCAGGATTCTGCATCACATCTTATATCAAATTTGGGGCATTAAAATTTCAAACTTTTATCAGTGGGGCATCAAGTTTCACATCAGGGTTGCACATCGAAGTTTCACATCAAGTTCTACATCAAGTTTCATATCAAGGTTTCACATTAGTATCTTATCAAGTTTTGCATCAATCAATCAATCAGTATCCAATCTGCATCAGGACATGCAATTTTCTTTGAATCAATGCGCTTTGCACATCGATTCAAAGAGGGGCATTTGTAGACACCCAAAATTGACCAGGTGTCTTAGTATCAGTAAATCTCATCAAAATGCTTAAAATGCTTAAAATGCTTCAAAATGGATCAAAATCAAATTAAATGGACATTTATCAATCAAAATGGATTAAATAAAATAAAATCAAAGGATTAATTAATAATGAAAGCAAATAATCAAATATAAGCCTAAAAGGGATCAATCAATATTATATAATTGATTTTAATCAATTAATTGTATAGTTTTAAATCAAAAATCAAAATGAACCTATTCACCCTTACATGGATAATTTAATTAATTGATTGAATTAAATAAATCCTAATTTCTTTCAACATAATTTGATCAACCAATGAGAATTGAGGACTTTGTCTCTTTGTCCCAACCTTTGAGACAACCATTTAAATGGTCCCCCCATTTGAAACCATTTGAGGGATCAAACTCAACCAAGGATTAACCCATGGTCAATTCACTCTACCCCCTACCCTTGGGATTTTACTATAAATACAAGTCATTTCTAAGCATAAACATATCCTAGAAAATTCGAATGCATAGCATCATCACTATAAGAAATTTGAGAGCAATTGAGTAGTATCTTGAGTATTTGAAAGCAAATTGTGAAGATTTTATCATTTATCATGAGCATTTGAGTTTATCTTTGAGAGCTTTTGAGAGAATTTAGAGATAGATTAGGCATTTATCATCAATTTCTCATTCTAGGATGGTCACTAATGGAGATTAAGGCTGAGAGCTCTACTTGCAAAGCCTAGTTAGAGAACCATGGAATGTTATGGATGTTAATTTCAATTATTTAGATTAAATTGCTTGTTTCTTTCCATATAATTGTAGCTAATCATCCTAATTTCATGAAGGTGTATTAATTCACACACAAGAGGTCTTCAAACACTTCAATGTAGAAATGTCACCTTGTGAGAGGATTTACAAAAGACTATTGAGTCTAATCTGTTAGGAGATTTTGATCATTGTTACAATTGTTAGAGAGTAACAATGGATTGACCTATTTTGATAAGCAAATGTCTTTGCTGATTTAGATCTCTACTCTGACTTTGATTACTTGATCCTCAGTGATCATATATTATGTTGCAGCTCTGTATGTTTTGTCCTTAATCATAATCCCGTCTGATTTTTCCTTCACTCTTCATATTACAAAACATATACCTTACCTTTACACTTCCACACAATTTGATCCAAACTTGACCTTATATAAATATGATCAACCTTGTCAAGTCATCCTTAATATCCTTCCAAATAATCAATAAAACTTAAGTTTTTCAACTTCATACAATCAATTATCCATAAAATATAAACTATTGTTAGTCGACTGTCACTAAAAGCATAACTTGATCAATACTAAAATCCTTCAATGCCCGACCAAAAATTGTAATGCCCTTGTGAACTCAGTTAGAACTATTAATCACTTTGGTCCTCTTCAATGCCTAAGAGAGCTTGGCAAACATTGTCTGTGCTCGGATAGGATTAGACATTTGTGTAAACATCACTATACTTGTGTAAACATCAATGACAATACACAATTGAATAATTGTCATCAACAATCTCCCTCTTTGGCATTGATGGAAACACAATATGTTAATATAAAGAATTATAGAGAAACAGACACAAGAATCAAATTTTATTAATGTCCTTAGCTTTATTATGATTCACATCCAAAAACTCCCTCTTTCATCAATCTCTGAAATACAGATTTCTCCCTCTTACATTAATCTTTGTTCTCTGATAAAGTTCTCCCTTTGTCATCAATCTCTCCATCAGTAATCTTTATGACATTATTAATCTCTCCCTCTTTGACAACCAATTCCAAAGACACCATCCAATACACATCCAATGAAGTTGTAATGTACTTGTTTGTACTGATTCATATACAATAAGCTCTAAATATCTGCATCAACATGTTAAATTTGTTTTGTAGCTTGGTTGATGCACCACTAAACTGTGTTTTAGTGAGCCTCAATTAGAGGAATCACCCCTAGCTTTCCTCTAACATGAAAAAATGCATCCTTAGATAATGGTTTTGTGAATATATCTACAATTTGTTCTTTAGTATTCACATATTCCAATCTTACTTCCTTTTCCTGAACCAATTCCCTCAAGAAATGATACTTTATTGCAACATGTTTAGTCTTAGTATGCATCACAGGGTTCTTTGAAATGTTAATAGTAGTGGTGTTGTCACAGTAGATAATAATTGGTTCTTTGATTTCCACCTTCATACCTAACAACAGTTTTTTGAACCATATGATATTTGAACAATTTACTGATGCAGCAACATATTCTGCTTTTGTTGTAGACTGAGAAATGTAGTTATGTTTCTTGCTTGTCCAGGAGACTAATATCTTACCAAGAAATAATGCTCCACCACTTGTTCTCTTTCTATCATTGACACTTCCTACCCAATCAACATTAGTAAAAGTCTTCAAATCAAAGTTTCCTCCTTTCTTATACCATAATCCATAATTTTCAGTACCCTTAAGATATCTCAAAATCCTTTTGATAACCATTAAGTGATTCTCTCTAGGATTATCTGAAAACCTTGCAAAAATATCGACTACTAATGCAATATTAGGTCTAGTGTGAATGGCATATTGAATTTTACCAATCATGGATCTGTAGGTAGTCTTATTTACCTCCTTTAAATCATCATCCTTAGATAACTTATGTCCAGTAGGCATAGGAGTCCCTACTGGTCTGGAATCTTCCATCCCAAATTTCTTCAGTATCTCTTGGATGTATTTAGACTGAGTAATATATATACCATCCTTCATATGATAAACTTGTAAGCCAATAAAGAATTTTATTTCACCAAACATAGACATCTCAAATTACTTACTCATTTCTACAGAGAATGCTTTGCATAAATCATCATATCTAGTGAATAGTATATCATCAACAAATATATTTTCTAATAGTATCTTGTTCTGAGGTCCTTCTTTAATATAAAAGCTACTATTGTCATTAGTTTTCTAAAATCCAATACTTACCAAGTAACCATGCAATCTTTTATACCGGGCTCTCGGAGCTTGCTTCAGTCCATACAAGGCTTTGTGCAATTTGCAAACCATATTCCTTTTGTCAGGATCTACAAAACCTTCAGGTTTCTCAATATAGACTTCTTCTTCTAGGACTCCATTCAAGATTGCATATTTTACATCCATTTGATATACCTTGTATCCTTTATGTGCAACATATGCCAGAATAGTTTTGACTCCTTCAAGTCTTGCAATAGGAGAAAAATTTTCTCCATAATCAATACCATCTTCTTGAGCATATCCTTTACGTACTAATTTTGCTTTGGTTTTTGTAAACTTCACCTTTCTCATTCATCTTGTTTCTGAAAACCCACTTAGTACCAATCACATTCTTGTCTTTTGGTCTAGGTACTAGAGTCTAGGATTTGTTCTTTTCTATCTACTCAATCTCTTCATTCATTGCTTTTATCCAGCTTTCATCATTCAATGCATCTTTAACATATCTAGGTTCAATTTCACTAAGAAAACATGTACCTTTAATTTTGTTTCTTGTCATTACGCCTTATGTCTGATCTCCAATTATTTTTCCAGGTGCATGATGCCTTCTAACATATTTTGCAAGCACAGGATCCTTCCTTCTTGATTCTGGGCTTGTTCCATTATGTTCACCATGCTCAAATATTTTGTCTTGTTCTTCTGTCTGATACTCAGGTTCCACTACCTGAGACTCAAGTGCCTCTTTCTATGACACGGGTGCCTCTATCTATGACTCAGGTGCCTCTATCTATGACTCGATTTCTTCAGTTTGAGACTCAGTTCCCTCTTTTTGTGACTCAGTTTCTTCAATTAGCAGCACTGGTTGCATAGGTTGCAACAAGGTTTGTGCTAAATAATTTAGTGGTTGACATGTTTTTTGTCTAATCACCATTTTCTGTGTCTTAGGTATAGTATCAGGTTCATAATACACAAAGTTTATGTATTCTTTAGACTTTTTACTACTATGTTCTTCATTTCTCTCTACAAACTCATCAATCTTTACATGCACACTTTCTATAACTTTATGAGTAGTAAGATTCAAACATTTATATGCTTTGCTTTTGCAGGAGTAGCCTAGGAATATACCATCATCACCTTTTACATCAAATTTTCCATTTCTTTCTTCCTTCAAGATGTAAAATTTACTTCCAAATACTTTAAAATAACGAACATTAGGTTTTTAGCCATACCATAATTCAAAAGGTGTCTGATCTATACCTTTCTTCAATTGAACTTGGTTCAAGGTGTGAATTGTAGTGATGATGGCTTCCTTCCAGTATTTGATAGCAACATTCTTTTCAATCATCAAGGTTCTTGCACAATCCATGATGGATTTGTTCCTTATTTCTGTTATACCATTCTGTTGTGGTGTACCTGGGGCAGATACTTGTCTCTTGATTCCTCTTTCATTGCAGAATTAATTGAACTCATTAGAAATGAATTCACCTCCTTTGTCAGATCTTAGGCATTTAAGTTTCTTTCCTATTTCTTTTTCAACTCTGGCTAGGTACCATTTGAATTTATGAAAAGATTCAAATTTTTCTTTGAGAAACATGATAGGCATCATTCTAGAATGGTCATCAAAAAATAGAATGAAATACTTCTCACCTATGTAACTTGTTGTTCCAATTGGTCCACACAAATCAGTATGTACTAATTCCAAGACTTCTTCTGTATTTTAGTTCTTTCTCTTGAAACTTGTTTTTTCCATCTTCCCAATTTGACATTGTTTGCATATTGCTAATTCAGGTTTCTTCAAAATAGGAATTCCTCTTACTCTTTTGTTCTTTCTTATATTGATCATGTTATCAAAATTCACATGACACAACCTTTTATGCCATAACCATCTTTCTTCTACTTGTGCAATAAAACATGAACTTTCATTGAGATCAAGATAAAATAGGTTACCTTTTGTTTGCTTGTCAGTTCCAACTAGGTTTCCTTTACCATCCAGGAGCTTGGCCTTACCATTCATAAATTCTACCTTGAAACCAATGTTATTCAGTTGTGCCACACTTAGTAGATTATGCCTTAGTCCTTCAACCCAATAAGCATTATCACACTTGATTCCTTCAGTACGAGCAATACAACCTTTACCTTTCACATAGTAGGGTTCATCATTCCCAAAACTGACACTCCCGCTGTCATAGTGCTCAAGATGATCAAATTTGGTTTTATCACTAGTCATGTGGTGAGAACAACCACTATCAATTATCCAAGTGTCATTCTTACTAATATGAGAGTATAATGCAGTCTTTTCATTATCTTCACTATCTGACTCATCCTTAATAGCAATGTAAACCATTTCATCTTCATTACTATCAGAATCTTTAGCAATATAACAAGATTTATTACCTTTATCCTTGTAGCTTTTGTAGCTTTTGAAATATTTCTTACCTTTGTACTTGTTGAACTTTCTCTCACCTTTGTCTTCTTTGTTTGGACACTTAGTTGCAATGTGACCAACCTCATCACATGAAGAGAAAATCAATGGTATTCTTCCTTTGTATTGTCCTTTTTATTTTGTAGCTCTCCTTGCAAGTAATGCTTTAATGATTTCCAGATCTTCATCATCAGAATCATCATCACTGTAATTGTCAATTTCTTTTCCTTTCATCTTTCCAAGATTTAATTTAGCTTTGAATGCAGACTCAAGATTGCTAGGATTAGGAGAATAATTGTCAAAGTTGTCCAACTCAAAAGCTATAAGTCTTCCAACCAATCCATCTAGAGTTGTGTCATACTGCATCTCATCTCTTGAATAGTTGAAACTCTAATTGCATAGATAGGAATTAAAGTTCTCAATACCTTTCTGACTATTGTTTTGTCTTCAATTGTTCCACCAGCAGCTCTGATTGCACTTACACTTTTCTTGATTCTTTCAATGTATTTTGTAATGTCTTCTCCTTCTTTCAGTTTCATTAGATCAAACTGACCTCTGAGACTTTCTCTGTTGTCTCTCTTTACATTGGCATCTCCTCCATAAATATCATGTAGTTTGTTCCATGTATCAAAGGCAGTAGGGCAATCCTTGACTTCATCAAATTCAGAATAGCTGAGTGCAGAGGCTATATCAATCATCATTATGTTATGATGCTTCATGTCCACCATCTGATCCATAGTCAAAGGTCTCAGTGCTTCCACATACCTATGGTCCAAGAATTACAAACTAGTATCTCCAATAGTAGATAGATTTCATGTAGCAAAGTTGTCCTTGTTAAGCTTGGGGATCTCCCTTCTATAAGACATCTCTAATCTTTACCTTAGTGATGAACCATAAACTAATTGAATGTTTGAAGATGTTAATTTGATCACCGAAATACAGAAAGATAATGCAAGACATTAAATCAGTTAATGGATTGTATTATCATTGATGTCAACTTGATATAATCTGATTGGTTATATACACAGTGTCAAAGACTTCAGAGATTGGTTATATAATCTGATTGGTTATATACATTAAATACAAAGTGTCAAAGACTTCAGGATATTTTGATCAGTGTTACAATTTTTAGAGAGTAAAAATACATTGACATGTTTTGATAAGCAACTATCTTTGTTGATTCAAATCTCTACTTTGGCTTTGATTACTTGATCCAGACTGATTAGATATTCTATTGCAGCTCTGTATGTTTTGTCCTTAATCAGAATCCCATCTGATTTTTCCTTCACTCTTCATATTACAAAACATATACTTTATCTTTACACTTCCACACAATTCAATCCAAACTTGACCTTATATAAATATGATAAACCTTGTCAAGTCGGCCTTAATATCCTTCCAAATAATCTTTTTTGGCTTCATACAATCAATTATCCATAAAATATAAACTATTGTTAGTCGGTTGTCACTAAAAGCATAACTCAGTCAATACTAAAATCCTTCAATGCCCGACCAAAACTGCAATGCCCAAGTGAACTCGATTAGAACTAGAAATCACATTGGTCCTCTTCAATGCCTGAGAGAGCTTGGAAAACACTGCCTTATTGGATGATATCAATTTTGGTTACTGATCATGATGTTGATATTCATGTTTTGTCACTAATGTCAACATATATTTCTGTGGAGAAGACATACTGGCTACTTGAATAGAAGAAGTGTACGGACACAATATGGATGATTCAGAATGATCAAAGTTTGATTTATATAGAAGGAGGTGTTGGCTTTATGTTGCATACTGTAGATGTTATAGATGATTTGGTAGAAACTAGTTTCTAGATTGTAACTATGATTCTGGATGGAGCAGGTCTCTGTGTTTTGGGTATATCTTTCTGGCAAAGATATTTCAGATGATGTGAGCTTACTGGTGGATAGCTGACATATGTTGGAGTAATGGGTTGAGTTTTATTGTTGTTTGGTTACTAATGATGTCAGCTATGACGTGTATTCTAAAGGAGGCCTATTTACTGGCTGACTTCAGACATGTAGCGCATGAAATTAATTATGAGCATGGATTGTGGATCTGGAAGTATATGTGATGGATTGTAATTAATGTTTACTTGTTATAGGTACTGTGTGTATCTTAGCAAGGGGTCACATAATTATTTGTATATTGGAAAGCCTTAATTGGCCGACCTAATTAGTTAATTATGTATTGAGAAAGCTTAACTGGATGACCTAATGAATTATTGTAAGAGGGTATATATGAGAGATCTTTTCTTGTGGAGAAGATGTGATAGATATTAAAAAGGGTAGAGATGTGTGGAAGCTGCAAAGCTTGTTGATTGCTAGATGTAGAGAAGAGTTGATGATTGTTATACTTCATTGGAACTGACCAAGCAAAGACAGTTGCTATCAGACAGTTCACTGGATTGTGTATTTTCTTTATACACTTGTTCGAATTGTGAATCTTTGAGGGTGGATTTAGCCTTCTTTGGGTAGTGTGCCTTGGTAGTGAGCCTACTATTTTCTTTGACTCCTAATAGGGTCTATCTCCTAACAGGGATGGTGTATTGTTGTTGTAATAAGCTCCTAACAGGGATAAATCTTTTAACAGGGATACTATACTCTCAGTACATTATTTGTGGGTGTTAATTGCCGCCGGGATTTTATCTTTAACAGGGTTTTCTCGACAAAAAATATTGTGTTATGGTATTTTCATTTACTATGTTATTATTTACATTTGAAAATTTGGTTTATAAGGTTTAAATTTTAATAATCTATAATACAACTTATTCACCCCCCCTCTCAGTTGTCTTGTGGACTGGTATTCATAACAATTGGTATCAGAGCTTGTGGTCCTTAGAGAGAAATTTTAACAACTTGAGGTGATCCTCAAGATGACTTACTATAGGAAGGATAGTCTGAAGTTTGATCTTGAACACTTTGACAGTTGGCAAAAAAAGATGAGAACACATTTGCTATTTCTGGGAATTGATTACTGGATGATCACAAGGAAGAATGAAAAGATAGTGACTGAGGATGAATTAGATAAGGCTAATAAAGATCATAAGAAATTATTTTCATGTAATATGGTTGCAAGGGAATCTTTGATCAGTGCACTTTCAGAAGGTGAATTCACAGAAGTAAAGGACTTGGATTCTACACATGAGATCTGGTCAAGATTAGAAGCATTGTATATTGGAGACAAGTTTACTAAGCAGGAAAAGATACAAAACTGGAAGACAAAGATGGAATCACTAAAGATGAGAGAAGATGAGAACATTAGGGCATATGGACAGAGAATTACTAAAGTGGTTAATGGTATTAGAAACTCTGGAGGTGCGTACAGTGAGGAAGAAGTGATTGTGAAGATACTCAGATCTTTGACACCTGCATATAGAACTAAAGTACAAGCTATAGTGGAGATCATACATTTGACACCAAACTTCACCAGAGAGATGTTGATTGGAAATCTAACTACATTTGAGGCAGCGGAATTGGGAGACACTTTACCTAAAGTCGAGTCAGCATTCAAGGCAATTGTGCACAAGAACAGAAAAGTCTTATCTGGAAGTACAAGCACAATTAGTAGTGATTTAAGAGAAGAACTTGGAGCTTATGCTGATGAATGGGAACAAATACAAGAAGAAGAAAGGAAGCTAGATGAAGTTGTGGCACTGATTTCCAGAAGAGAAAAGAGAGGTAAGGGTAAATTTGAAAGCAAATTACCTTTGAAATGTTTTTCATGTAACACGATTGGTCATTTTTCATCTAGATGTCCTACAAGAATTCCAAAGCACAAACCTAAGTTTTTTAAGTCTAAATATTCAAAGGACAAGGAATGTTATTATGCTAGTGAGGGTATATCTGATGATGAGGATGGTGACTATGATGAAATTGGATTTATTTCTATTAAGGATGATGAACCTATGCATGAAGAAAAAGCCTTAGTATCTCGAGTTGAAAAGAAATCTGAATGGGTTATAGATAGTGGTTGTTCACACCATATGACAGGAGATAAAAACAAGTTTGTAAGTTTGAAAAGACATGATGGTGGTTTTGTTAGATTTGGTGACAATACTCCTAACCTTATTATTAGATTTGGATCTATTTCTTTGGATGGAAAGACTAACACTGAAAATTTATTACTTGTTTATGGAATTAAGCATAATTTGTTGAGTTTTGGACAGCTAGTGGACAAGGGTTATCAATTGAACTTCATTAATGGGAAATGTTCTATCAAGAGTAAAATAGGAGACTTGATAGTGTCTAGTACTAAATCTAGAGGTAATGTATTTGAGTTGAATACATCAAAATCTTCTTGTTTTATTGCGAAGATTGATGACAGTTGGTTATGGCACAAAATATTTTGTCATGTTAACTATGATAACATTGTGAAGGCAAGTACAACTAATTGTTGGAGATTTGATTCTGAGTAGTTGATTGATTGTATGTTTGTCATTGATGACAACATATAATACATAGTAGTAATTCTGTATGCACTTATCCAAATGATGATATGAAGACTTGCGTGAATAGATACATGTTGTTGACATGTTTATTATGTTATGTCCATACATGCAGACCTAGATATGATGTTTCAGTAAATTTATGTAATTATGGTATTGGCAGTTACAATTCTAGAAGTGTAACGGTTTAGGGCCGACGTATATCACATGTTTCTTGAGTTGTGCCTATATTTTGTATATGCGTGTGTATATTCATGTTTAGTTATGAGCTGATGATATTAATCCAAAGGTGCCAAATGTGTTTCAAGAAGATTACAAAGTTAGAGTTAAATTGGTGAGGCTGACTTAGTGAAGCGTCACGTCTATTTGGTTTATACTTGCACATTTTTAATTATGCTTGCGTGCTTAGTAGAGCCGACAAGAATGTAATGAAGAGTTGTCTTATAGGTCCCATGATCTTATACTATGAGGAAGATACTTATAACAAGTCAAAGGTGACACGCTAAGTGTGAATGATATGAAATGAAAAGAAAGATGTACAGAGAATATTATCAGAGTTGGTTCATTCATCAAAAGTCTATGTGAAGAAGAAGTGAAAGATTGCAATACACTGGAACTGATCAAGACAGTAGGTCTACTCTATAGTTCATCATCAAATATAGTGCATATCTATTATTTAGAAGGTTGTAGCCTTCACCATTAAGCAATGAGCTTTTGGACAGTGAGTCCATCACCCCTAACAGGGTTATTTGTAAAAGACTCCTAACAGGGTCTGACCCTTAACCAGGTCACTACACTTATTGCATTGTATTGGACAACACTTAACAAGGTTGAAATATCTTCTAACAGGGATTACTACAAACATGTATAGTTTATTGTGGGTGCTAATTCCCACCGGGGTTTTTACCATTTGGTTTCCCCGTAATCAAATTGTGTGTTGAGTACTGTGTTATCTGATTAAGAATTTACTTAGTTGTATTCTAAAGTTAAATAAGTAAAAAGAACTAAAGTTACTGATAACTGATTCACCCCCCCCCCCCCCC
>MU223493.1:664474-678374 GCA_018584345.1 Thuja plicata
AGAAATCTTTGATGAGGATATTGAGAAGATTGTAAAAGAAAGAGGACACCATGAATAGAGGATGTTTTTGATATCATATGTTGTCATCAATGTCAAAGGGGGAGATTGTTGGAGATTTGATTCTGAGTAGTTGATTGATTGTATGTTTGTCATTGATGACAATATATAATACAAAGTGGTAATTCTATATGCACTTATCCAAATGAAGATATGAATACTTGCATGGATAGATACATGTTGTTGACATGTTTATTATGTTATGTTCATACACGCAGACCCAGATATGATGTTTTAGTAAAGTTATGTAATTTTTTTATTGGCAGTTACAGTTCTGGAAGTGTAACAATTTA
This sequence comes from Thuja plicata, assembly GCA_018584345.1. Classification (NCBI taxonomy): domain Eukaryota; kingdom Viridiplantae; phylum Streptophyta; class Pinopsida; order Cupressales; family Cupressaceae; genus Thuja; species Thuja plicata. The sequence goes on from MU223493.1 coordinate 664,825, forward strand.
GGGCCGACGTATATCACATGTTTCTTGAGTTGCGCCTATCTTCTGTATATGCGTGTGTATATTCATGTTTAGTTATGAGCTGATGATATTAATCCAAATGTTCCAAAAATATTTCAAGAAGATTACAAAGTTAGAGTTAAATTGGTGAGGCCGACTTAGTGAAGCATCGCGTCTATTTGGTTTATACTTGCGCAGTTGTAATTATGCTTGCGTGCTTAGTAGAGAAGACAAGAATGTAATGAAGAGGTGTCTTATAGGTCCCATGATCTTATACTATGAGGAAGATACTTATAACAATTCAAAGGTGACATGCTAAGTGTGAATGATACAAAATGACAAGAAAGATGTACAGAGCAGATTATCAGAGTTGATTCATTCATCAAAAGTCTATGTGAAGAAGAATTGAAAGATTGCAATACACTAGAACTGATCAAGATAATAGGTCTACTCTACAGTTCATCATCAAATATAGTGCATATCTATTATTCAGAAGGTTGTAGCCTTCACCGTCAACCAGTGATCTTTTGGACAGTGAGTCCATCACCCCTAACAGGGTTATTTGTAAAAGACTCCTAACAGGGTCCGACCCTTAACCAGGTCACTATACTTATTGCATTATATTGTACAAATCCTAACAGGGTTGAAATATCTTCTAACAAGGATTACTAAAAATAAGTATAGTTTGTTGTGGGTGCTAATTCCCACCGAGGTTTTTACCATTTGGTTTCCCCGTAATCAAATTGTGTGTTGAGCATTGTGTTATCTGATTAAGCATTTACTTGGTTGTATTATAAAGTTAAAGAAGTAAAAAGAACTGAAGTTACTGATAACTAATTCACCCCCCCCCCCCNAAGTTAAAGAAGTAAAAAGAACTGAAGTTACTGATAACTAATTCCCCCCCCCCCCCCCTCTCAGTTATCCTTTGGGACTATTCTAACACTAATGCAGTAAGAGATCTACCTAAAATTGTGAAGCCATCTAACACTATGTGCAGAGAATGTGTTATGGGGAAAAAGACTACAAGCACTTTCAAGAGAAAAGTGTATTCAGCAAAAGGGAAGTTGGATCTGGTGCATACAGATCTGTGTGGTCCTACAAGAACAAGATTTAATACTATGGTGAAAGGTATTTTATACGTTTTGTTGATGACTTTTCTAGAATGATGTGGGTTGCATATTTGAGAGAGAAATTTGAAGCATTTAACAAGTTCAAGTTATTCAAGGCAAAAGTTGAGAATGAATCTAGTTTAAAGATTAAGTGTTTTAGATCAGACAGAGGAGGAGAGTTTACATCAGAACTATTCAATTCATACTGTGAAGAAAATGGAATACACAGACAGACTTCATCCCCTAAAACACCACAACAGAATGGGATAGCAGAGCAAAGAAACAAAACTATATTAGATGCTGCTAGAACTATGTTGCTGGAAGGAAATGTGTCATATGTTCACTGGAGAGAAGCAGTTGGCACTACTGTGTACACCTTGAATAGAATTTAGATCAGAGAAGGTACAAGTAAAACACCCTATGAATTATGGTTTGATCATACACCTACTATAAAATATTTTAGAATATTTGGTAGTAAATGTTATATTAGGAGAGATGATGAAATAGGAAATTTTGATGCTAGAAGTGATGAAGGAATCTTTCTTGGTTATTCCACTAAGAGTAAAGCTTATAAATGTTTCAATCTGAGATTGAGAAAGTTGATTGAAAGAACCAATGTGAGGATAGATGAAACTTTTCAAATTTAGGAAAAGATATATGATTGTGGTCAGATAACAGAAACAAAAGACGTTGTTGTTGAACTTGAAGAACCTTTGATGATCGAGAATGAGATTGAAGAAGAAGAACATACTGAAGCTACTGTGACATTGAAAACACAAAGGTATGTTAAGAGGAACCATCCTGAAGATCAAATTATTCATGATACAAACAAAGGGATGATGACTAGATCTAAAGCTAGAGATGAAATTTGTTTGATTTCTCAAGTTGAACCAAAGACTACTGATGAAGCATGTAGAGATGAATCTTGGACTAAAGATATGGAAGAAGAACTTGATCAGATAAAGAAAAACAATACTTGGGAACTGGTTCCAAGACCTGAGAATAAAAATGTGATCAGTACTAAATGGGTTTTTAGAAACAAAATGGATGAGGAAGGAACAGTGGTAAGAAACAAGGCAAGACTGGTATGTAAAGGCTACTCACAACAAGAAGGCATAGACTATGAAGAAACATCTATTCCTATTGTTAGATTGGAAGTTGTGAGACTATTTCTTTCTTATGATGCACATAAAGACTTTAAAGTATATCAAATGGATGTGAAGTCAACATTCTTGAATGGTGATCTAGAAGAAGAAGTGTACATTGAGCAGCCTGACGGTTTTCCTTTGATAGATGATGAAAACATGGTTTGCAGACTGAAGAAGGCACTATATACACTGAAACAAGCACCAAGGGCATGGTATTCAAGACTGGACAAATATCTACTTTGTCTTGGTTTTAGAAAAGGTAATGCAGACAGTAATTTATATTTGAGAACTGATGAAGATGGAATCTTAATTATAGAAGTTTTTGTTGATGATATCATTTTTGGAGGTAGTGATAAAATGAGCAAGAATTTTGCTAAAGAAATGGAGAATGAGTTTTAAATGTCAATGATTGGGGAGATGAATATTTTTCTTGGTTTGCAAATTTAACAGAGTAAGAAAGGCATTTTTATATCTCAAACCAAGTATCTTAAGGAATGTTGAAAAAGTTTGGAATGGAAGATTGTAAAAATGTGGGGACACCTATGGTGACTGGACACAAATTAAAAAATAATGATGAGACTCAAAGTGTTGCACAAACCAAGTACAAATCGATGATTGGAGGTCTATAATATCTAACTCACACTATACCATATATTACCAATGCAATTGGAATTGTGGCTAGATATCAGGCAGATCCTAAAGAGACACACTTTGCTGTTGTAAAAAGAATTTTTAGATATTTGAAAGGGACAATAGAATATGGATTGTGGTATAAAAAATCAGAAGATTTCACTTTGCAGGCTTTTACTAATGTTGATTGGGCAGGTAATGTGGATGACAAGAAGAGTACAAGTGGTGGTGCATTTTTCCTTGGGAAAAGCCTGGTTTCTTGGTTGAGCAAGAAGAAAAATTGTATTGCTCAATCTACTATTGAGTCAGAGTATGTTGTTGCTGCAATAAATTGCACACAAGTTGTTTGGATGAAACAAATGTTGGAGGACATGGGAATAATTTTCAATGAACTAATGGTTATTCATTGTGATAACACTAGCACAGTAAACATGTAAAAGAATCTTGTAATGCATTCAAAAACTAAGCATATTTCTATTAAGTATCATTTCTTGAGGTTGAAGGTAGCAAATAAAGAAATTAGACTGGAGTACATTAGCACAAAGGAACAGATAGCAGATATATTTACCAAACCGTTGCCAAAAGATGCTTTTGAATATCTTAGAGGCATGCTTGGGGTGGTGGCCCCTCCTAGTGGTAATTAATTGATGTAGATATGCATCATTCCAGTGATTCTTAGAGCTATATCACTTTCTGGACTTGATGTATGGATCTACTCCTCAGGAGGAGTGATCGCAGGAGAATACAATGAAGCACATTTGGGTGATCTTGCACCTAGCTGATTAGACATGAAGATTTGAAAAAGGTGCACCTTATAGAAGACTACAGATGAGTTATGGAACCCTTTGCCATTTTTTCCAAAGGGGGAAGGAATCTATGTGAAAATTCCTACCATTTTGGGAGATTTGTGTTAAGGATATTGAGAAGATTGTATTGAGAGAGAGTACTTTTGGGTTGATGCATATGGATTTTCCCATATGTTGTCATCAATGCCAAAGGGGAAGATTGTTGGATGATATCATTTTTGGTTACTGATCATGCTGTTGATATTCATGTTTTGTCACTGATGTCAACATATATTTATGTGGAGAAGACAGACTGGCTACTTGACTAGAAGAAGTGTATAGACACTATACAGATGATTCAGAATGATCAAAGTTGGATTTATACAGAAGGATGTGTGTTGACCTTATTCCTAAGGTTTCTTGGCTTTATGTTGCATACTGTGGATGTTACAGATGATTTGGTGGAAACTGGTTTTTGGATTGTAACTGTGATTCTGGACAGAGCAGGTCTCTATGTTTTGGGTATATCTTTATGGTGAAGATATTTCAGATGATGTGAGCTTACTGTTGGATAGCCGACATATGTTGGAGTAATGGGTTGAGTTTGATTGTTGTTTGGTTACTGGTGATGTCAATTGTGGCACGTATTCTGAAGGAGACCTATTTACTGGCCGGCTTCAGACATGTAGCGCGTGAAATTAATTATGAGTGTGGATTGTGGATCTAGAAGTATATGTGATGGATTGTAATTTATGTTTACTTGTTATAGGTATAGTGTATATCTTAGAAAGGGGTCAAATAATTATTTTTATATTAGAAATCCTTGATTGGTCGACCTAATTAGTTAATTATGTATTGGGAAAGCTTAACTGGTTGACCTAATGAATTATTGTAAGAGGGTATATATGAGAGATCTTTTCTTGTGGAGAATATGTGACAGAGATTAAAAAAGGCAGAGATGTGTGGAAGTTGTGAATCTTGTTGACTGTTGGATGTAGAGTAGAGTTGATTATTGTTATACTTCATTGGAACTAACCAAGCAAATATAGTTGCTATCAGATAGTTCACTGGATTGTGTATTTGCTTTATACACTTGTTCAAATTGTGAATCCTTGAGGGTGGCTTTAACCTTCTTTGGGCAATGTGCCTTGGCAGTGAGCCTTATATTTCCTTTGAATCCTAATAGGGTTTGTCTCCTAACAGGGACTATGTACTGTTATGTTTTAATAAGCTCCTAACAAGGCTAAATCTTTTAACAGGGATACTATACTCTCAGTACAGTATTTGTGGGTGTTAATTCCCAGTAGGGTTTTACCTTTAACATGGTTTCCTCGACAACAAATATTGTGTTATGGTGTTGGCATTTACTGTGTTATCATTTACATTTGCCTATTTGGTTTATAAAGTTTAAAGTTTAATAATATATACTATAACTGATTCACCCCCCTCCCTCTTATTTGTCTTGTGGACTATTATTCCTAACATGTCTGTGCTCGAATAGGATTAGACATTTGTGTAAACATCATTATACTTGTGTAAACATCAATGACAATACACAATTTAATCATTGTCATCAACATATAGGACAAAACAAATTGAGATAATTAGGACAACACTTTGTCTCAGATTTTGAAGGTACATAGTGATTTCCTATCCTACTTTGGTATTACCATATAGATATATTTTGGAATTTGTGTCAAAAAAAAGGGGGAAATGTATATATGAGGAAATATATGTAAGGGGAAATGTAAATAGGAAAGATATAAATAGAGAAGATATATATATATATAAGTGTTACATAAACAATTTTGAAAAATAAAAAACAGAGTCAGTTGTAACCGAGCAGCAGAGCAGTTGTCAAAACTTGAGCAAGTACCCAAGCACATGGTAAGGGGGAGTTTTGACTTAGAAGTTTGATCATTTTTTTGGCATGATAAGTGTTTTTAGTCACTAATGCCAAAGGGGGAGATTGATAAACTTATGGAAAGACATGTTGTCAATTAGTGCCAAAACACTTAGTTATCACAGAGTTGACTGGGCCAGCAGTGCAACCCGGGCAGTTAAATTGTAACCCAAGCAGTCACTGGTAATCAGTATTACCTAAGTGTTCAATATAACCTGAGTATACAGTGTAGCCCGAGTGTCATTATTGCCTGAGTGGATCACTTGACTCGAGTAACAATTTAAGGCCTACTTAGCTTATATTGTTTTATATTAATTTATCTTATGGAAGATGACTTACAGAAGTATTTGATTTGTATAAGGTATAAATATAATGTATTTTGTTTATCCAAAGAAGTGTGTGAATAAATTTGAAGAAGTGTATGTGCAAATATGAAGTGGCAAATTGTTTAAGAGGCTACAATAGTATAAGTAACAACAGAGACTCATCCATCACATTCAGGTGATTATTTTTATGTAATTGGATCTTATTCAGCAAATCAGAGTTGCAGAGCAGATCATCTAATGGTTCATCCTAATAGGTGCATCAGAAAAATCCTCTAACAAGGTGGAATTAATAGTCCTTTACAAATCTCCTAACAGAGTTGCATTACTCAATTGTATTATATTAAATCCTTTCACAAGGTGGACCTAATAGTCCTTATTGCTCCTAACAGGGCAAGCCATCAGAAGTGGTCAATTGTAAGCTTTAACAAGATAAATTTATACTGCAATAATAAATCTCGTGGGTACCATCCCCACCCTAGTTTTTCTTTCTATTTGAAAGGCTTCTAGGTAACCAAATATTGTGTCAAGTGTTGTGGATGTTTTATTGCTTTTCATTTCATCACTATACTTGTTTAAAGGATTGTCTATTTAATGGGATTCACCAAGGATGAAGACAAATTGAGAAAACTACTAATGTATCTAATGCAAGATGTTTAATGAAGACTTTGCATGCTTTCATAAAACTTTCATTTCTGCATTTTGAAACACTTCAGTTAGGTGCTTAAAAAGAATCATTTCTTTCATGTGTCTGAAGTGCATTTTAGATTTTAAACCCTAAGAATTATATGAATCTATCCTCTCCCCTCACCTTTGTGGATATTGGGTGTAAGAGATATTTATATAATTCTTCTAGAGTGGCTACCTCCTAAGAGCTTTAACAGAGCCAATGAGAGTGGATTACCCAACCGGTAACAGACTGTAACATAAGAAATTGAATCGTTTATAGATATGTGTTACATTTTGAATTATTTTGTTTGTTATTATTATATGGGTAAATTAGATACTCTCCTTCTATCCTTAGATATGCAAATGAAAGATCCAAGTTGATTAACCCCAAAAGGAAGGATCAATGCATAAGTGAATCAATCATTTGGAAATAAGAAAGAAGAAAGATCTAAGTACCCGGTTTATTGATTAGTTTGAAATGTATTTTAGATTTAGATAGATTGATGACCTTAATTGAATTGAATAGGATAAATGCACTAACCTTAAAATATTGTAGATCTAAAGAATGTTGTTTTCTGAAGCCTGTGTTGAGTTTCTGGAAAATTTTAGACCAGATCTGGAATAGAAATGCAAAGACAGACAAAACCCAAAAATCTTTTTCCGTTCTGAGACAGTTTTGATTTGTACCCTCAAGTCAATGTCACCATTTGATAGAATTTTTGATTGTTCCCTAGGTCACAATTGACCTAAAAAGTCTCAGACTAAAATTTTGTTTTCGGATCCCAAAAGTTTGCCAAAAATGGCATCCAAATCTCCATCCCAATCTGCTTCTCTGAACCTGTACCTGCAAGAAAAAGGGTTTTTTTGGGGGGGGGAGGGGTTTTCCTTGGTCAAACCCTAGTTTAGGAATTAACCTCAAATATATAATTGAAATTGCAGAAATAAACAAAGTAAATGAAACAATTCACCTTGCTCATGTAAAAGTCCATGTGGAGGATTCAAATCCTTGAATCCACAAGTATGGATGCACCAAATGGATGTAGAATGTATAATGGAGAATTTAGGATGTCTTCAATAAATTTCTTATAGATCTTAAACACCAATCTTGAATGGTTTCTTGAATTGGAAGAGGCTTGGAGGAATGTGGATGGAGAAATCTTCAACAAGAGGGCTCCATGGAGCTTGAATCCTTCAATGGCCACCAATGGATCTCCTTGATGAAAATGGATGCTTGAGAAGTGCTTGAGAGTGGATGAATGCTTTAATGGCTACTTGGATTTCTTCAAATCTTGCTTCTTCACCTTTGAAATTCGCTCTTCAAGTCTTGAAAATTTTATGATTCTTGATATGCTTTTGCTTCTTGATGCTTAGAGAGTCTTAGAGAAAATGAGAGAGAAAAGCTTCCTTTTATATGAAACTAGGGCACAATCTTCTAAAGAGGCCGACATAGGAGAATTAAATTCCAATTGGGCCTATGCCCCTAGAAGAGGACCAATGTTAAATATAATTTAGGATTTGTTGTCCTGAAGTCTGAAACAGCTGACCCAGAAGCGGGAATTAACTCTTTCCAAAGACCGACATTCGGAAACCCTGAGATTGTGTAATTTAGGCCTTAGACCTTAAAATTTTTGACTATGACCTAGGTCAAGGTTGAGGTCAACCTTTACCTAGGTCAAGGTTGAGGTCGACCTTGACCCAAAATGGTCAACCTAGACCCCAAGACCAAAGTCCCAGTTTCTCAATCTGGGTTGCCAGAAATAGGATAGAAAGAGTGGAAATGGGGTAGAATAGGAGGATAAAGCCAGATCAAAGTCAGGAACCCATTCAAGGCACTTGACATGACCCCAAACCACTTACTTAGAAGGCTAAACCAGTATACCATGGAAGTGCTTCCATTTTCTGACTATACACAGACTAAAGCCAAGCCCTTCCAAACTGGTATATAAAAGATGTCATTGTAATTAATCTCATAGTGAACAGGTGTTGAATATGCTATACCAGGAAGAAGATCTCCCTTAGAACCCTTGTGGTGTGTAAAAATATACAGAATGCAACTTCTGTAGACTGGGAGGCCTCCATAACGGAGCTAATATGTCGCACGTATAACCACCTGAATGGATGCCTTGACTAAAATCTTTGGTGTAGTATCCAAAAACCCTCTATCTATTGGCACAGTAGGTCAAAGACCAACTAAGACACCCCACATTTTTGTGGCTCTTAGTAGAGACAACAGTCCCTTGGGAAGTGATGACCCTTGGGATTTGAAGCTTGGTGTGCCTAAGAAGTGAGTGCATTGTAAGGAGGAGCCTGTGCCTCCAAGCTTCTAAGTTGTCCACTATGAGTAAGCATGGTTGAACTTTGATCAAGTGGGGATTCAATATATATTGTCCTTTCCATCCTTAGGTTGTGATGTGTTTGTTTGAGTTTTACAATATTCATTCTTCACAACATGTCTCGTGTGGGTGTTACAAAATTTTAAAGAGCAATTTCAAAAAAATCCTAAGAATTCTATTCTTGTGCCAAACTTTCCAAACATTCTATTCTATTCTCATGCCAAACATTCCAAACATGCCAAACATTTGAAAAACGCTCCTAAGAAATATTGAACACTTTGATTTTTCCCAAAACACCTTGTTTCAAAACCTTGTGAACATATGGAGACCAAAAACATTTATCTTGGAACCTTGTGGTTTGCTTCATTCTTACATATTCATATCACAATCCCTTTTGCATACGTTGCATTAGTCTCCTTGCATTTTCAATCTTAATCCTCTTGCATTAAGCTTGCATCATAACAACACATTGCCTTGCAAAATCCTCATACTGCATTTAGATCCTTTTCAAAAACTTTGTAAAATCCCAAATGAATTCAAATTTTAGAGTCTTGCCTTATGTCATTGAAGAAAGAATCTTGACTTGGTCCCTTCTTCCCAAATTTTGAATTTCCCCCTTATCAATTGGTCTCACTCCATCTTTGTCATGTTGGATTGGACCTAATCCCTTTTTATCCCTTTTTCAAATTGATCCCTTTTAAATTTAAGATCCCTATTCACTCTCCTAAGGTTAGGCTTTTAGGTTTGCATTCTTCCAAAGATTTTTCAAAGTGGAAAATCCAAAAATATAATTGCATTAATCTATAGGTTTCTTTGCATAAAACCATCCAAAGTCCAAATTTTCATTTGCATAAAGTCCTTGCATATCTTAGGTTGCATTTTTCATCCTAAGAGTCCCTCAAAAAAAGTCAAAAATCATGCACTTGCATATAGTCAAAAATCTTAGGTTGATCTTCACTAGGTTCCAAGCATCCAAAAGGAAACAAAACACTTATCAACCCATGTTTCCATCACAAGGAAAATCACAATTACCACTTGATCCTAGACAAGGTGTACCTTTGCACAAAAAGATTTTGACCCAAATATCATGTACACTTCACAACAATCTCTTGAACCAATACAAATGGCATTAACACAATTGAACAATCAATCAAATCAATCCCACACATACTTTATCAAAAAATTGGAAGCAAAATTAGATAAAGAAAAGAAGATCTTGGAAGAGAAGGTAGAAAAGATTATAAAGAGTAGAAAGGAGATGGTCAAATTCCTTAGATTCCCAAGTGAATGTTTTGGTGAAATTAACATACATTCTCTCATTGAAAAATCAAAGATACCATAACTTATTTCACAACTAAATGAGGCAAACAAAAATTTTAACGAAGCCCAATTCAATCACGTGCAAGAGCCAACTTTTTTCAACCAAGTCCCAAATTATGGTCAATTCAATCAAGTTTCAAATCAGTCTCCATGTGCTCAAATTTATAATCAAACATTTAATCAATCTCCCAAACAAATCTTTCAACCAGTGCGTGGCAAGATTCAATTAGGGCCACCACCTAATTATGAACTGATCTTCATTCCAATAAACCAAGTGTTCCTCAAGAAAACAAACAACCTCTTGCACCAACCATACAAAAAAGTCAATAAATATCAAGGTCACCAATAATCTTGCATTCAAGAACATTTTCTAGTGATGAAGTCCCTCTTATGTCCTCAAATCAAACAAGTTTTTCTCAAACAAGGACAAATTCAAATGCGACATCTTTTGAGCATCAACAAAACATAATCGATGAGAACCCTTTTGAGGAACATGTTCAATCCAAAACTTCTTTCCAACATGTAAATAATGAGGAGGTATTACCAACAAGATCCATCAAGCAGTGCAAGTTCAAATCTAAAGTTTTAAAGAATTTGTTTCAAAAATTGGATCCTATAAATGAAGAGGATGACACACATATTTCACCCATGTCTAGCAATGGCTCATCCCAACAAAATCATATGGATGATATACCTACTTCCCCTCAATAAATTAACCTTCAAGAAACATCCATGTTTCCCTCCTCTCCTTCATCCCCACATTCCTCCCAAGAGCAATTTCCTCCATCTCCATCAAGTGACTCTTCCAATAATTCAACCTTCCAAAGGCTATTCATAGAAGAAATCCAAGCTAGTCCTCTTCATAACCTAAGTACCTTTCATGTTGAAGAAACCTTTGAGCCAATTCCATCATTTTATTCATCTTCAACCAATCCCATTCATGAGCGTCCCATCCAAAGTCCATCTCTCTCATGTTCCAATATTAACCCCTTTCAAGAATCCCCCTTGCCTGTCCAAAGTCATATCCCATGTCAAGAGGATGATAAAAAGTATAAAGAAACATGTTCTAAATCAAACCAAGATCAAGATCCCTTCAATGACCAATTCTATCCTATTGTTGACCAAGATACCATTTCCCTTGAGCCTCATGATGATCCCACTGTCCTTATCCCCCCTATCCAAAATGATCCTTTTCCACCTCAAGAGTGAAATGTCGTTCCAATTCTCAATGACCTTCCACTTCCTAAGCAAGATCATGATCACCCTTCCATTTCTTTCCATGATCCCATGCCAAGTCAAGATCAAGGTGTCCCTTCACCTTCATGTACACCACAAGATACCATCATCCCCCTAGATCCTCCTAAATATCCTTCCTTATCTTCATCTCATTGTCCTAATCATCCAAATCTCCCACAAGATACTATCCTACCAAATGATCCTATCATTGCTCCTACTCCATCACATGATCCCTTTCTTCCATGTAATCCCCCTTGTGATCTAAGCACATCTATGCAAGTTGTTCATGCACCCCTTACAATTCAAATGGGTTCCCCTAGTTCTATCGAGTTTAGTCTACCTCATGGTCCCATAAGTCCTTCCATACCATACACACCTCATAATAATGGACTCATGTCTTGTAGAAAGTATACTGATGGTCAAAGAAAGCATTATCAAGTAAAAGGTTCAAACCTCTATGCAAAAGGTATGTTGAAACCCTCTCATATCCAAGAAAATTCTAATGGCCATTGTCTTAATAAAAAATCTACAACTCAAGGCATTTTTATCCCTTCAAAATCCAAACCTAAATGTCTACCTCCCCCTTCAACCCTTCCATCCATCCTAGGTCCATATATTCCTCCCTCCACTAGCTTGCAACCCAGTTACCCTTTCCCAAATACAAGTCAGCAAAGGCACACATCTTGGAGAACCTTCCATCCATCCAAAATGCCTCCATACAATTCCTATCCATCCATGAATTTCATTCCCTTACAAAGAAATTTGGATGCCAAGAATAAAATCCACAAATCAAGCAATCCACATGCTATCAAGGATAAACATGTCCAGTATAATCGACATGTACAAAAAAATAAAAATGTGATCCTAAAAGAAAATTCCAAAAGGCCACAAAGGCCCATTGAGCAAAAAATAAAGTCAAATTCCATATGGGTTCCTAAATCTCTTATGCAATCAATTCATTCTAAGGACCCACAAAATAACAAAAAATCAAAAAGCATGTGTATTCCCAAGAATCTCCTTGAAGCATACAGTCCCAAAGAAAAGTCCAAATTGGCATCCAAAGTTGCTATCTCTCCATCTAAATGTATTCCATCTTCTAAATCCATTTTGGGTCCTTGTGTCCCAAAATCCATATCCATTCCTTCATTAATCCTTCAAACTCCAAAATATATTTTTTCTCCATAACTCCATCACCCCTCAAGGTGTTTGCCAATGTTGTTCTTGCACCCATATCCATCCATTCAACATCCATCCTTCTTTCACTCCCTCCATCATCCAACACCTATTTTCCAACCTTTCACCCAACCTATCCAATCCTTTGCATAAAGCTTGTCCCATCCTTATCCAATCACCCACTTCATATCCCTTTGTCATTACCCTACCAACGTCTTTGCACAATATCTTTCAAAAGAAAATTTCAAAGAGTAAGGTGCTTGAGTCCTTCGTCCATGTCATTTCATGCGTCCATTTTTTTTTCCAAAAAGTCAAAAAGCCAAAAAAAAAAGAGGCAAATATTTTGAAAAAGAAAAAAAGGAAAAAGGAAAAATTTGCCTTGATGAAAACCTGGCAAACGGGCGTCTTGGCAACACAAAAAAAGAGTCAAGAGAAATAAATTCCATCCAATAGTGAAAACCTGGCAAATAGGTGCTTTGGGAAAGTACCTATACATGCTGGAAACCTACCTATTGGGAGCACGCTCAGACATGCAAACGTTAGAGATATACATCAATAAACTACATTACATATCTAAAAACATACTCTAAAACAAGACTTCCACCATAACCTCAGATGAGCTGAACAAGGGCACCCAATGCCTTGTTGATTTTCTCTTAGAGATGTTATATGGGTGTGCTCTCCCAACACAATATTATAAATCCCACTATGATAACAATGCAAGCTAAGAGAGTGAAGAACTCAAGAACAAGTATGAGGAACTTGTCTCAAGCCATCACAATGATGAAAATGCAAGTTTTAAACTAGGATGCTAATGCAAGATTTAACTAAGAAAGTAGAACTATGATTCATTCCATATTAAACCTAAGATGTGATATCTAGATTCAACCATGAAATAACATGAAAATGAACTAAGATTACTAT
>MU223493.1:690399-706372 GCA_018584345.1 Thuja plicata
GACGTAGCCCAGGTTTTGGGTGAACCACGTTAAATCTGTGTGTTATCTGCATTTAGTTTCTTTCTTCTATTGTTTCTGCGTATAACTGTTTATTCTTATATTGTTCCGGTTCTGTCAAACCCTAACAAAATCACTCAGTGGCAGTGTTAGATCCTAAAAAGGTAAAAAGAAAAGACGTATCTGTTAGAGTAATTATTTATTTACACTTATTAATTAGATCACTTTGATTTAATTAATTAAGTTGTTTATTACTGTAGTTTACTTAAGCTATCTCTTAGGTGCATTACAATTAATATTTATATTAATTATTAATGTGCAACCTAGCTTTTCTAGTTTTAGGGTTTCATTCACCTTTATAGGTTGAACTTTGTAGTTTATTTTTTATTAATTCAGATTACAATTTAGCTCACTTCTTGAGCGACTTCTAAGTTCTTCTCCTTCCCTCTTCCTGCTTCTTTCTTGTTACAGGTTTCTTGCATGCAGGTGTTCTTCGGGTTCTGTGGATTTGTCTCTCAAATCCTACATGGTATCAGAGCTTCCCTGCTGCTGCCTGGTCTGAAGGTTTTTTGAAGCTGTGATTCGAAGAAGAAAACCATAGCTTCTCTAGGGTTTTTTCTTCAATCTAGAGGAGGTGCTTTTGTCTGGAGCATTTTGAGAAAAAATAGATACTGTCATTGCACTCAGAGGGCCTGGGAGATCAATTTTTCACATAAAACTGGCCATATTTGGCCATCATAGCTTTTGGAAAAAAAATTGCTCCTTAGGCCATACGACACGCTTCCCGAGAAAAAAAATCAAAAAATCAAAAAAAGGGCTCATTTTTTTAGGTTTTCTCAGCGCTGCCAGACGCAGCCCAGAGCGGCCACCCCGGCCCTACCCGCGCCCGCGCCTGACCCCCGCCAGCGCGCCGACCACTGGCCCACCACCGGTGCCACCCACACAGAGTAGCCACCCAGGAGCCGCCCGAGAGCTACCGGCAAGCCTCCTGGCCACCACCTCCATCGGTGATGCCACCGCCTACCACCACCAACATGCAGAGGTGATGTCATTGCTGACATCACCTACCGGTAAAAAATTTTGACAGTTTTTTGAAATTTTCTGGCGGATTTCGGTTTTTCTGGTGACGCAATTTTTTTTTTCAGTGACAGGCCTGTGACGTGCTGACAAACGTCAATTTTTTTCCCAGCAGCTGCGACAGTCATTTGAACGTCAAATTTTTTTCCATGATTGGTTTTTTCCAGAGAGCTATTTTTCGGAGGCATAGTTGGTTTTTTGGCCATAACTTATGCATACGGTGTCCATTTTTAGAAAAAAAAATATTACTGGAAAGGCATTTCCAAGATGGACGCGATGGTGCTGGTATTGTTTGCTGATTTAGCCATTTGAGCTCTCATTTTTGGTGTTGAAGTAGAGGCTTCAATTTCCTCCCTCTCTACATCTAGCATCCAAGTTTTGTTCTTATTTTTTGTGCTTTCTATACTTGTTTATTTGTTGTACGGGGGGGATATAATTATACATTGTGGGGGGTGCATTTTCTTTCTGTAATTTAATTCAAAAATGACCCTTCTACTTCTTCTCTCAATGTCGGACCCCTCTGTGGCCCGGCTGACACCACATAATTATCACACCTGGAAAGCACACATGACCAGGATACTCATGTCACGTGGCTTATGGTCATATTTGGATGAGAACCAACCTATTCTATAGCATCCATTTGAGGTCCTTCAGCACAAGAACAAAATGGATGAAGCCATGGGTTTGATTTCTTTGCACATTTTAGACAGCCTCCTATTTCATCTAGATGGTTTGACCACTCCTCGCGCCTATTGCAGAAAGTTTGCAGATCTTTTTGGCACAGTGAATGCATTCAAGGCACTTCAGCTCGATGCAGAGTTGACATCCTTGTCTCCTGATAGTTTTTCCACCATTGAGGACTTCTTGATGAAGTTCAATGCTCTTCGATCACTTTTATAGGGATGTGGGAAGACCAAATCAGATGATGAGTGTATCATTCTGATACTCTCAAAGCTTCGTGGAGAGTTCAAGATTTTCTCCTCCACTTTCTATACCACTATGGATGCCTTGGGTCCTAAGCATAATATGCCTTCCTTTGCGGCCTTCTGTGATTGGTTGACTCGAGAGCTGTCAAAGATTCAATAGTGGAATGATGCTTCAGGTTCTATGAGCCATGCCTTGGTTGCTCACCCATCTCCACGGAAACCGGAGCAAAAACAAGTATCATCATCCACAGAATCTTGGAAGGATTCTCCTTCCCAGCATTTGTCTAGCCTGCCTCCTTCACCTAAGGGGAAATCAAAGACAGACAAACCCAAGTGTACTTATTGCAATAAGTTCAATCATGATGAGTCTCAGTGATTTCAGAAGAAGGTAGATGGATATGCCCAACAGATTGTTGATTTGACAGCTCTTCTTCATAAGAGTAACATTGATATTCCTTCTTCCTCCTCTCATTAGTCTTCTTCATCATCATCTCAGGTAGATGGGTCAGACAATGAAAAGGGCCATGCCTTATGTGCATCTGCTATAACTCTCTCTTCTAGGTGGTTGCTGGATTTTGGTGCTTCACATCATATGGCATCTTCTCGGAGTTCCTTCTCATCTTTTGCGGCCTCTCCTACCCCACACATCTTGATGGGGAATGACACTGTTATGCCTGTGGGTGGTTAGGGTTCTATTGACATCGATGGTGGTGCATTCCATGATGTACTATGTGTTCCACCCTTGTCATCGAACCTTCTCTCCATTTATCAGATTACTCACAGTGGGACAAAGAAGACAGTTGAGTTCACTATAGATTTTGTACACATCTGAGATAGTGCGACTAGCCACATTATTTCTACAGGGATAGTTGATCATGCCACCCGCATGTACTCCTCCCATTTTGGTCCACCATCTCCAGTGTTAGAGAATATCTCTCCTACTTCATGAGTGCCTAGTGAGAAGAAGTCAGGTCACCTAAACTTCTGTGTTGCTCTTGAGATCAATGTTGTGGCTTCTCCACCTCCTTCTCCTATTGCACCTACCTTTGTTCAACATTATTCTTCTTCAATAGTCCCTGTTATGGTCACTCCTTGCATCGAGCCTTCCCCTCCAGTTGTTGAGGGCATATCTGATGACATTCGTCTCCTCCCAGCTGACAAATTCAGCCCATCTATTGGCCCACCTTCATTGGGGATTCCATTCCAGGAGTCTCATTCATTCTCCTTTGAGCGCCATCTCGGTCTTCCAGTTTCACCTCTCATTCAAGGGTTTCCTTGTTACTTTGTACCTTTGTTTCTTCCACATTGGAGTTCCATTGGTTCGATCATTCCTACAGGGGTTCCATCATTCTGGGGGGGCTTTGGTGTCTCATCCCTCTCTCATGGGGGGTTTGATTGTACTTATCATTTTGAGAGAGTGGGGCTTTTCCCATGTGGTTTTCTCTATTTCTCTACTTTACAGAGATTTGGTTGTGCTTGGGTACCTAATCAGGCCTTGTTGTCGGGACCCTTTTTTCCTGCTTTCATAGTTGTGTTAGGTTAGCTTACCTCCTGAGCTTCGCTTAAGGGGGGGTGTTAGAGTAATTATCTATTTACACTTATTAATTAGATCACTTTGATTTAATTAATTAAGTTGTTTATTACTCTAGTTTACTTAAGCTATCTCTTAGGTGCATTATAATTAATATTTATATTAATTATTAATGTGCAACCTAGCTTTTCTAGTTTTAGGGTTTTGTTTACCTTTATAGGTTGAACTTTGTAGTTTCTTTTTCATTAATTTAGATTAAAATTTAGCTCTCACTTCTTAAGCGACTTTTGAGTTCTTCTCATTCCCTCTTCCTGCTTCTTTCTTGTTACAGGTTTCTTGTATGCAGGTGTTCTTCGGGTTCTGTGGATTTGTCTCTCAAATCTTACAATATCTGAGGGTGAAATCCTCTATGAGGCACCTAAAGATAGAAGGATTGACACTCTCCCCAATTATATGTATCAAGAATAATCTACAATACTTATTGAACCAACATTGCCTCTCAACATTGGAATGGAGGAGTCCCCACGTATTCTAAAAATAGCATCATCCTTAACAGAATCAGAAAAAGAAGCCTTTTCACAATTTTTCAAAGAGAGACAGGTCAACTTTTCTTGGTCTTATGCTGATATGCCTGGGCTCAATCCTAATCTTATTATGCATCATTTGTCTATTGCACCAGGAATCAAGCGAGTAAAGAAAAAACTCAAAAAAATACATCCCCATATTGCACTTATGGTCAAAGCAGAATTGAAGAAATTACTGGATGCCGGATTCATCCGAGCCATTGATTATGTTGAATGGATTTCCAATATTGTACCAGTATCCAAGCCAGACAAGTCTATCAGGATTTGTATAGATTTTCAAGATCTTAATAAGGCTTGTCCTAAAGATGACTTTCCATTGCCTGACATAGATATTATAGTTGATTTGACGGCTGGGCATGAGATGTTATCCTTAATTGATGGGTTTTTTGGCTATAACCAGATCAAGATTGCGCCAGAAAACTAGGAAAAGACTTCTTTTACATGTCCTTGGGGCACATACTATTGTAATGTGATGCCTTTTGGGCTCAAAAATGTTGGTGCAACTTATCAGAGGGCTATGACCACAATCTTTCATGACATGATGCATACCATAATGGAGGATTATGTTGATGATATCTTAGAAAAATCCAAGAACAAAGATGGTCATCTAAGAGTGATGGATAGAATATTCACCTGAATGGAAAAGTACCAAATTAGACTCAATCCAAAGAAATGTGCATTCGGGGTTACATAGGGAAAATTGTTAGGATATATTATCTCAGCTAAGGGCATAGAAGTTGATCCAGAAAAAGTTAAGGCTATCATGGAGATGGCTTCACCTATGAATATCAGTCAATTAAGAACTTTACAAGGATGCCTCCAATAAATCAGAAGGTTTGTTTCTCAATTAGCAGACAGAAGTCATCCTTTTCAACACCTGTTACATAAAAACATATTATTCAAGTGGGATGATAAGTATGAAGAAGCCTTCACTAAGATCAAGCAATATTTAGCAAATCCTCCTACTCTTATGTCACCAATTCTAGGAAAACCACTCTTGCTCTATATTTTAGCTACAGAAGTCTCGCTTGGTGCTCTTTTGGCCCAACAAGCTCAAGAAGGAAAAGAGAAGGCTATATATTACATCAGTCGCACCCTTGTGGGATATGAGCTCAATTATTCACCAATTGAACAAGCATGTCTAGCAGTGGTCTTTCCTTCACAGAAGTGGCTACATTACATGTTGTCTCATTCCATCAAACTTGTTTCCAAGATTGATACTTTGAAATACCTTTTGAGCAAGACAACATTAACAAGAAGATTGGCTAAGTGGGTTATGTTGCTTAGTGAATTTGATATTGAGTATGTGGATCAGAAGGCCATCAAGGGACAAGTAATTGTAGATCAATTGGCTGAGGCACCACTAACAGATGATCAACCTATACATACAAAACTTCCAGATGCACATATCTTGACATTATCTACACAAACATGGAAGTTGTACTTTGATGGATCATATACTCAACATGGTTCAGGAGCTGGAGTGTTATTTGTTACACCACAAGGATATACAATACCAAAGTCTTACAAGTTGCTCTTTCCTTGTACAAATAATGAAGCTGAGTATGAAGCTTTGATGATTGGATTTAAGATGGATCTGCAATGGAAACTCACTGAATTGAATGTCTATGGAGACTCTCAGTTGATTATCAATCAAGTTAATAATGAATACCAGACCAAAGATGACAAGTTGTTACCATATAAGCACATGGTAGATGACTTTAAGCAATATTTTTCACTCATTACCTTTGAGAAAATTCCAAGACATGAAAATAAGGCTGCAGACGCTATGGCAACAATTGCTTCTCTATTTGATGCGGAAGATACCAAAGCCCGTTTTGAGTTCTTAGTAGAATCTTTGGCTTATCCTATGTATGATGATCCCGATACAAGTATCATATGTCATATTATCAGACAAGATTCCCCTACCTACGAAAAGATATATTCCTACCTAAAAGATAATATCATTCCACTTGACTTATCCAGAAACCAAAAATGAACCTTTTTACGCCAAACCTCCTGCTATATCCTAATATCCGACACCCTGTATCGGCAAGGTCTTGACGGTACTCTCTTACGATGTCTTGAACATGATGAATCTCAAACTTCCTTACAAGATGTACACGAGGGTATTTATGGAACACATCTGAGTGGTCCTTCCTTGGTTAAGAAGCTCATGCGTATGGGTTACTACCGGCCTACTATGGAGACACATTCCTTTCATTTTTCTAGGAAATGCAAGAAATGTCAAATACATGGGAATCTTATTCATGCACCAGTACAATAGCTTCATCCTTTTACAACAATGTTACCATTCAGTCAATGGGGAATCGACCTCATGGGCACAATTCACCCTCCATCTTCTAATGGCCATAAGTTAATTATAACCGCAACTGAGTATTTTACCAAGTGGATTGAATCCATTCCATTAATCACTGCCACTGGAAAACAAGTTTCCATGTTTATCCTTAATTATATCATTTGCAGATATGGTATCCCTATGCATCTTATTACTGATCATGGGAAGCAATTCCAAAATGAATATATAGATGAACTATGCACTAAATTCTACATCACCCACCATTATTCCACCATTTATTACCCCTAGGGTAATGGCCAAGCTGAGGCATCTAATATAACCATTGTCAAAATCCTTCAAAAGGCTGTCAATAACGCTGGCCATGAATGGCATGTTGGTGCAAGGCACCTCCCTATGTGATGTTTTGGTGTGTTTTAGGGTTATCTTAGATGTTTGTATGTGGTTTGGAATAAGGTCCAATGGTTTGGATGCAATAATAAGTAAACTTCATGTTTGTAAGAGCCATAGTGCTCATTAAGAGATTTAGGGTCATTTTGGCTTAAATAGTGAAAAGTTGATATTTTAGTGTAATGTGGGTTTGAGGTGTGTTTTAGGACCCTACATATCCTACCTAGGGTCATCAAAGTCAAACTCACCCATCGAGTTGACAAGGAAAGTCAAAATGCTCAAAGTGCAAAAAGTTACTAACAACTTTGAAAGTTGCTCGAGCAACTTTTGCAAGAAATTGCAAAATGTAGTTAGATCAGTTGTAACTACCCCATGCTTGGTATATGAGCATGGAATCAATTTTTTGAGGAGGTTAATGAAATTTTGGGATTGCAACAATTATTGTGGCACTTCTGTATGGATGTCTGTCATTGTTTTCTTGTAATCTGCATTCTCTCTTTGTTACTGTATGGCTGTGTACGGATTGACATAGGTGATCAGACCCCATGGGGTGTAGTGGTTTCAATAAAATTCTATATGCAGTAGTTAATTTTCTTCCAAGTGTTTGTAGTGTAAAGTTATTGAATTTTGAAGGTCACTGGTCTGCAAGTGTCTTCACAGTGCTTTTTAGTTAGAAATGGCTCTAACCTAAGAACCCACCGGTGGATTTGACTGAAACCATGGGGGGAGTAGGGTTAGAGTCTATATATAGGATTTTTTTTTCATTTGTGTGGTTGCAATGGATTTCTTAGACCAAATAGGAAGCCCTATGGCTGACTGGTGAATCCAAGTGAGCCAGGACAGGAAGAAGAAAGAAGTGGTTCGAGCACCCATGATCTTTTGAAAAAGACTTAGTGGAATTTTTAGGTGCCCTAGATAGTCTCCTAAAAGGATTCAAAGGTGGAAGGAGGTGAATTGAATGTTGGGGAACATTTTGACAATTGTTCATGCTGACTGGTCCAGAGGCCTAATTAATAGGCTAAAAACTAGGGCCTGCAAGAAACTAGGGTTGTGGGTGCATCCAAAGGTCAGGCCTTTGGATTCTGATAGTGTTTGTTGATACCTTGAATATTTTCAAGGTCTTTTGTGGTGTCATTTGGAGGATTTGGGAGCAGTAGGCCAAAAATAGTGAATTTAGACCTACTAGGATTTGGGAAATTAGGCCTCCTGGTGAAATAGCAACCAATTGGATTGGTAATGGGTGTTAAAGTATTGGAAAGAGTTCAGAATGATCTAGGATGGGTCAAGAATATTGATAAGAGTCTTTGTGGATGTATGGGAAGATCCTAAGTAGGGGTTAGGAAATCTAGGAGTGGAACTAGTGAAGAAGACTAGGCATTTGGGGAACTAGTTGGACTAGTTGAGCCTAGAAACTTTGGAAGCTTCCAAAGATCAACAATACCTTGGAGGAGAAGTTTATTGAGAGGGTCTTGGAGATCCTATTTGGGAAGGAATCCAAAAAGGAGTAACCATTGGATGGTTAGGAGAGGGAAAGAATCCAATTGAGTGGGGAAAACCATAGAGTCCTAAACCCTCTGCATCACATGTCCAATTGAATCCTGCTCTATGGGCCTATCACACTTCCATCCATACTCCCAATGGAACCACACCATATTCCCTTGTCTATGGGTCTAAAGTTATTCTACCCCTCGAGGTTGAGTTACCTTCTCTTCATGTGTCCCTGAAAGATTTGATTCCAAATAAAGAATATAGAGTTTCACGACTAACTAAATTAGAATTGTTGGATGAACATCATCAAAGAGTCTTTGATCACTTGAAGGTCTATTAGCAGAGGATATCTTGATAGTATAATATTAAAGTGAAACCCAGAGACTTTCAGGTGGGTTATCTAGCCCTTTGTGAGAATCCCAAAAACCAACAGCATCGTGAGAAGAAGGGCAAGTTTGAACCTAACTAGCTAGGTCCTTTTGTGATTACAATAGTTTATGGCTTCGAACCTTATTAGTTGTCTACATCTAAAGGAGATCCCTTAGATGATCCTCTTAACAGCATGCACCTCAAAAAAATGTATGCTTGAGATCCCAGTGCAAGGGATATATCGAAAAAATAAAAAAATAAAAAAACCAGAAAAATAAAAATAAATCACAAGAAAATTGCAATAAAAGCATGTGGTGAAAACCTGGAAATAGGCACCATTTGTGACAAGGTAGCTCCTCTCTCTATTAGGATTCTTCTAGCGCATCATCCCATTTGTATATACCCATAATAACATGGATATTCAAGTCACCGTCTACCTTGTAAATATCATAATAAAATGGCCAATACATGATTATCCTATCCATTGTATAAATCCCTAATAAAACCCAATCATAGCTTGGTCTACTGTCTTGGTCTTCATCCTAGTCCAGTGTGTCTTTCTTCACTCATAATAATTCATTCCATCACCTAGCTGGGGGCATGTCCTCGACCTAGTTTGGGAAGTGGATCTATGATAGTCACGACTCTTAGAGGATAGAATGGAGTATTTTTCACCAGACATGCATACACAATCAACTATTCTTACACAATGCTATTCTAATCATGATTCATAATCTGTGACCTATCTTTCGAAATGTGACCATTTATCTATACATTTGCAACATCACATCAACCAAACTGATCAAAAAACCTAACACTATCTTTTGGCAAAGAAATTTATATTCATGGCAGGCATGTTAGAATGATTTGTTATACGATTATGCATTCATATATGGATTTCATTTTTATCATGTTTCCTATGCTATTCCAGGATATATTTGACATGAGTTTAAAACTTCAAATATGTCATTGACTAGGATAGCTGGGATGGGACATGATATTTTCTTTGATTGATGTTTGCGGGATATTTTCCAATGAAGTCAAAGGAACAAATAATTGGGGTGTCTGTGCATAAGTGCCTTCATCCATTGAATAAGTATTGACAACATACAAATCATGTTATTATGCAAATACTATTGACAATGATACGCCACACATACCTTGACTCCAAATATTTGTTCCCCAATGGAGGGGGGGATATTCCTTGTCTATTATGCAAACGAAACTCATGTCATCTCGGTTCAATTATACCTAGATGCTTGTCAAGTTTGCTATATTAAAATCCATGCAAGAAGTTCTTAGGTCATCTTGGTTTAATTATACCATGATGCTTGCATCTTCTTGTAACATAACGAGCTCAATGATGAAAATCAAATTCCAATAATTATGAAGTTCTAATATGTTTCGTGAAGTTGTGGAGATACTCATTTCACATATCATTTTGCATTACATTTCATAGATTCTTGTTGCATATCCATGCTCCTTTTATAGGGTTCTATAGGATATCTTGCTTAGATCACCTTTTCTCTTTGTCTATTCTTCTTGTGTCGAATACATTATTGTTTAAAATTGAGGACATTCTGGATTAAAAAAAAAACATTTATCGTGGTTCATTATGTATTTGTCCTTAGTTTTTCTTTGTTAGGATTGTTCATTTGTATATAACCATTTATATTTACATGCATATTTTGATCATTTCATTTTATCATAGTTGTCATTTCATCACATTATAGGTCATTATATTACTAACATCATTATACATTTCATTTTATATCATTATAACATATCATTTTTGTTTTTCATTAAATTTGTTATCATCACATTTCATCCATCTATTTGAAATTCATTCGGATACCATTAGTCATTATATGATCAAATCATAACTATTATACATCCATATAAAAGATAGATTGTAACAATAATAGTCATAAAGTGAAATGCATAATCAAAGTCATTCATCACATCCTACATATGTTAGTATCCACATATATATATCATCATAAGAAATGCATCATAGAAGTAATCATAATAGAACTAGATCATATAGAAAGTCCATCATCAAGAGTCTATAAAACAAAAATAACATGTCCAAATGTCCGATGATATCTCACAAAATAACCATGTGTCCATAAGTGTCCATCAAGTCTACAATGATAATATAATAATGATACAATGAAGCCATAAATACAATGTGTATATCAAAAATCTAAGATCCACTGCCTCCAGACTTTGTCTGGTGATGTCTACATGCTGCAATAGAATTCCCTACCACAGATGGATCTCCAGAACTTGATGGTGGTCTCAATGGATGTGATGATGTACCTCCACTACCCCCTAACCCATGTCTCTGATGTGCTACTGCCCTAACTGCATATGAGCTCTCTCTGAAGCTCCCAATCCACTGATCCCGTGACACAACCTGTCTGTATGCCTCCCTCTAGTAGGTGATCTCCCTACCAACTCGCATCATCATCCGGAGACTATCTACATGAGGCCCCAATGTCTCTGTAGACTCAAGCTCATCTAGTAGGGTCTTTTCCTCTCCTAACTGCTCTATGGTGGTATCTCACTCCTGTCTAGCCTCTGCAACCTCCCCCTCTAGTCTCTCCACCCATCTCTCTAATCTTGGGACGTGATTTGCCTGTACCTGTGTCATTGCTAGTCTGACTAGAAATGCATCAATGTCTATGTCCTCCTCCTCTGCTACATCCCTTTGTAAATAGGGATCCCAACCTCTGACATCCACCTCTACCTGTACATCCTGAGCCCCCACATCAGGCATCTGTACATCATCCCCAACATCGAGCATATGCTCATCATGTATGTCATCCTACACCTGTCTTTCCTGTATCCCCACCTGTGCTTGTACTAAGGGATCTAATGATATTGGTATCTGTGCTTGTATAGGTACCTGTGCCTGTCTCGAGGTAGTTGTTGGTCTCTATGCCGATGGCTGGCATCCCTCCTGTTTGGCCAGAGGTGGCATCAAATCATGCGGTCTCACTCTATCCCCCCTCCCTCTACCAGGACCATCACCTTCATCATCTCCATCGTCATTGCCACCTCTGCCTCCCCCTCAACCTCTCTTGTCCCAGCCTCGTCGCCTGCCTCAGCGTCTATCCTCAGGACCTTTATGTGGTGGCCTCTCTGCTTGGTCAGTCAGTCTAGGGAATGGATGATCCCTTAGATATCTCTCATACTCTACAGTCATGCCTGGGTCTACGACCCCCTGTCTCATCGACTATGCCTGAAATGGCATGTCCAAGAACTCATGCCTCGCAATCTCATAGGACACCATAGGCCCCCAATCCCGTCTCTCCTGGTGGGTGCGTGCGAACTCTGTCACCCCCTATGGCATCCCCTAAATCTTGCCAAATTGTTGCAAGACCCTGCTCACCATCTGCCTCTCTATAATGAAGGGAGTCCTCCCTATCAACCACTGAGACTTGAAACAGTATCCAAGCTGACGCTCATCCTCCCACGGCTCACAACCCAAGTAGGGTCTCTAGATCACAACATCAATAGTATCAAAATTATCTCTCCAAAACTCTAATCGTCCCAACTTATGCTGAGACTAGATCACTACATAAAGAAATATATATGGTTGCCCATCGCCTCAGAATCTAAGAGTTGTAGGTCATGTAATCGCTATGTGCTCCCATGCCCATATATGAAGCAATGTAACACCCGCTGATAAAGAGGCTCCCCTCTAATATACTACATGATGTAGATCATGATAAAGATGTGCTAACAAGCACACCCCCTAGCAAAATGGCCCCCCTTGTCCATCATCCTTTGTAATGTCCAGCCCCATCTAACTGCAAATCCATGTGATCTTTGGTCTGGATAGAAATATCCTCTGATCGCTCCATCCAAAACAACCGACAGTGGCTCATATAACTCCACCATATCCTCCCAGCTGATCTATGGCTCGTCTATATCCTCATCACCAAATACTCCTCTACACTTCGTTAAACCACCATGTCGATCATACTGCACCAACTCTCCTGTGATGGGTAGTTGTAGGATGCGATAAACATCCTCTAATGTAACAGTCACCTCTCCTATAGGAAGATGAAATGTACTTGTCTCTAAGTGCCATCTCTCTTCCAACGCAGTCAACATACCCAGATTTGCTCGAATCTCAGGCGTGTAGATCACACGGTACAGGCCTGTTGTCCCAATCAATACTCTGTCAGTCTCTGACAACACCGATCTGAGACTCTGCATCATGGGATACCTCTCCCACAACATCAAGACATCATTAATGTCCTCCTATCATTGACAATCAACCAATCAAACTATCAGATTTCGATCAAACTAATCTATCTATCTATCACTTGAACACATGTTTATCACATGTATCAACAGATAATTCTATCAATTATATACAACCAAGAAGTTTTACTAGCAACCATGCTATAATGTTTCCTATCTTGACACAAATTGATCAAAATACAATGTCAATCAGATCATATCAGCTTATCGATATCAAGTTTGACCTAATTGACTTGTCGATTTATCGACATTCTATCATTTTCCATAAATGTGCAGCACAGAAAAATGCTTGCATAGAAACCCCTATCATTTGTGCAGATATAACAGATGTACAACATTACTAAACAAATGTGCAACAATAAAATTCAAATCATATGCATGTGCAGGATCCCCAAATGGATGCGCAAACATGGCTAGTTGGGATTCATTTTTTGCCTAAAAACAATCAAATTTTCTATCCTACCCTATGATTCAATCTACCCTAAAACATGCTACAAATCATATCAAACATGAAAAATTGAATCAAATTGACGAAGTAGGATGAATCACCTATCGACTCTCTAGAATTTAGCGACCTTTGGAAGCGTCTGACCCTCTCAAAGTGATGATCTGACAGTGGGAACAACATCTTCTCAGCTTTTCTCTTCTCTCTCTCCAAGCTCCACTCTCCAAATGATAAGTGTGCACAATGATCCTATAGTGGACCCTTTAGCCCTATATATAGCATATGGACCTATTTTGCTTGATGTGTGAACCCTACCCATCGATATCATTCTGTTTCACCCCGTTTTCCCTCACATTTCTTCTGATTCTTTTCGTGAGATTGATTGAAAAAAAACAAAAAAACAACACAATCATAAATTTTGTCAATCAATCTCTCAAGGGGGCATGCATAGGTAGCTTTCGTCGACATTGTCTAGGGTAGGGACAAAAAGATGGATTTTTCTTTGAAACAATGTGACCAACACATTATTTCAAAGAGGGGCAAAATATATACACTAAAAAATGGCTTCACTAATTAATTAATTAAATATTTATTATTTAATTAATATTGACTTGATAAATTAATTAAATATTTACTATTTAATTAATATTTATTTCTTCTAGTTATTAAGTAAATTATTCAATTTATTTGATACATTCAATATAGTCTATTCTTCTTATCCTAAGTCTTCTAAATTAGTCTCATTAAAGTGATTAATTACACAGTCACTAAATATGACTAAGCCTCCTAGTCCACCTCATAGACCTAGTCACTTGACACATCACCTTGAGTAAAATAATTAATTATTATTAATTATTAATAAATCATTATCCTCACCCACACATGTCATATTCCTAAGGACTATGTGGCCTCATAAGACTTGGTCTCATGACCACATGTCTTCCCCTACACCAATTCAAGAAGCAATTCCTATTATTAAGGAGCTTCTCAAGCCACCTCAAAGAGTCCAAGGTGACTCATGAGACACTTGTACCAAGAGTCCTCATGAGGAAAAAGTTCTTCCTCCTTCCTCTCAATGGTCTTTGTGAGACACTTGACATGTGTCTTTCCCTTCCACATTCTTCTCCTCTATGTCAATGTAGGAGGAACATCCTCTCTATTCTTCCTCTCACATTCCAACTACATCCCCCTTTCTCTCAACCCCTTCAATGAATCCAACACAACTTGAACAGAGTCAAACAGAGTCTGTATGTAGAAGTTATGGCCAGTCAAAGTTGCAAAAGAAAAGGTTGACTTGATGATGTTAGCAAGCCAGTCACAATTGGATGCTGACGTGGTAGGTGACATGGCACATGGTGGTGACAAGTCAATGGTTAGTGGCTAAATAGTTGGTATTCAATAAAATACTTTGTGTATTACAGGATTCGAACCCCTAACCTCTCCTTTACCATTACTCCGCTTAACCAATGTGCCACATGTGTTCATTGAATTTAATGTGGTGCTTAGGCTATTTAAATTAATTCCCACATCTCAAGTACATAAAAGGAAGGCAATAGTGGTGGGGTTTTGAACCCGTGACATCTGACTATTCACTCATGCCAATGACTGTTAGGCCAGCGAAGCTAACACCATCAATTAAGGAATTATATTAGTAATCAACCCACAGATAATCAATCTAAATAAACCACGATCCAAATATACAATTTGTTTTAACAAATCAACTTATAAATTTAGACAAAGTCTAAATTTTATTCCATTGAAATTAATTAGTGGATTTACGAGTTGAAAATAAACCTCTCTTAATAGTTTCTCATCTGACTACAATTAAGGGGAGGCCTTTGTTTTTTTAGCTAGTTTATTTGGAGAGTGATTGGGTTATTTTAGGAGGATATGGGTGATATTGTAAATCATATGGTTATTAACCATATTTGGTAATTTTTGTGTATAAAAAGGGGCAAAATGGGAGATGAGTTACTGGATTTTTGTGGGTTTTTTAAGTGGTGATTTGGGAGGAAACATTGTGAGAGAATTTCAGAGTTGGAATTAGGACTTTGATAGTGAATTTTGTCCTTATGCATTTGGAGCTTGTAGCAAGCTTGTTGCATGTGTAAAGGAGGATTTATTTTGTAATTCATTATCGTCCAAGGAGATGTGAATCTTGTAACAGGTTGAAGACCTTGCAACCATTTTCTGGAGCAGAATCAAGGATTGACCACTCCATTGGAGGGACCCGGAGACGTAGTTGTATGTGGTAAATTTGGCCTTGTTAACTCACCATACCCTTCAACATAGTCCTTCTTCACCAGATACACACAAGACTGAGTATGAGATTATTCATCCTGCTTGTCTATGTGATTCAACCTGTTGCCTTCTATCCAGACGGAGTTTTCAAAATAGCTCTCAGAACGAGAGTCTCACAACCATAGACCAATCTAAGAATGAATGATTTTTCTCCATGAATGCAATACAATGCAAGATTATTCTAAGAATTGAAAGATGTAAGATTAATCTAAGACATGATTTCAATGCAATTATTCTAGAAATTGAAACTATTCTATTGCAAAATGAGAT